>JAQGAF010000599.1:0-46544 GCA_034687865.1 Kryphioiulus occultus | reverse complement strand
AATTTTACAATGATGGTGGTTGTATCCACCCTAATGCGGCGGTAATTGCCGATTAAATTGGGTTGATGGATTACACCGCCCTTCCACACGGTATTCAGTTACTGATAGTAGGGAACTGAATTGAATTGAATTGAACTGAAAAACCACTTACTTGTAACCTTAGCAGACAATCATTGCATACTAAGCAAGGGCAAAGATCTTTTATGAATATGTCTCCTTCGTCCAACTCATAACTAACAGAATCAGTACTCCATTCCAACGCTCTACAAGGGCTATTAAACGACTGTCCTATAATTAGATTCAAATATTCCAGGCTGTGATGAATTAGTCAATTATATTTCCTAAAATAAAGTAATATTTACCTAAAAATGGAGGTAGGTCGTTTAGCCATGACTGGCGAAGGCCAAATAAAGACCAAGGTTTTAACTAAATTAATAAATATGTGTATTTCAAACACCATAATTGTTTCACTAGTGAGAAAATACCTATAAGCAATGATCACTGCTTTTATGATTAAAACATTCTTAATTACCTGCACTGGCAATGTACATCTTGGATCAACATTTGCCAAGCATTTCAGGTAGAGAGTTGCTAATGTCATCACAGCATCAAAACAATGCCATGGTTTGGCAAATTTATCTGTTCAAGAATAAAATATGATTGCACACTAGAATTGTAGTCTATGGTAAACATTTTTACGTTAAGATTGTACAAAGCTTACTTATTAATAACTCTTCTAGAAATAATAACAAAATAGCATCTGTTCGTGGCAACAACCCAAATTCTTCCCAATCGCCCTGAGAAAATAACGTGTTCCATTTTTATAATGTACAGAAACTATCATGCCGTCATAAAAATCATAAAAATCACTGTACCTGACAGAGCAAAGTAACAACATTAAATGGAAGATGTCCATTGATCATCAACTGGTGCAGAATTTTTATAAAAATATTTGGCTTCAATTGCTGTAAAAACTGTAAATAAACATTAATTAACACAATATAAAGAGAAACAAATATTTAAAAAAGAGAAAACATTTCACCTGAAAAAAGGAAGAAAAACGTATTCCACTTTCAGATCTTTCTAACCAGATATTTGGATATTTGATTGTTATGTCGAGGAGAGATTCCTGCGTTTTATAAATAATGTAACAAGATGATAATGCATTGCATTCTGCCCAAGACATTAAGCAGCAATATTTAACGAATACTAACATTTGTCAATAAAGAAAGGTGTGCTGGTATTTGATCAATACAGGAACTTTGCGTGCATAGTATGCAAGCTGCAATAGCATCCTCAGCACTATTCGTTTTTTGGAAGACAAAAGAGTTGACAAATCAATATTGCATTGCACAGTTCAAATAAAAAATAACATACTAATTGAATACCATAGGTTTGAGGCAATTCTTTTCCGGATATGTTCTAAAGCCAAAACTGAAAATAATGCATGAGGATATGAAGTGTTAAACCATATGAAATAGTTTTATGAAAAATATGCACAATATTTCTAAGTATCAAATCTAAAAAAAAATTCAAACACCCACATGAATCATAGCCACTAAGACGTCCACTCAAGAATAACAATGGCAGCTTTTCGGAATCACTGTCTAAAAACACTTGCATAACAGCATTGGCTGCAATCTGTAAAAATATATTTTTTTGGCATTTCTTCACTTTTTAAATTGATATAGCATTATTAAAGGGACTGTAAATAACACACCTCAGATAATCGTTCAACACTGGTTAGGCAATTTTGGATGAATATTAATGAGAGCAAATTGCACATTCGATTTGGATTCACGGTTAACTGAAATTAGTTCATTGATGAGATGTGAATTAACCCCGGGCTAAATTACAAAGAATAGTAGGAAAATCTATTACAAACTAGTACCTTTGGTTTACTAAGAAGCAAGTTTTGAATAATGCATTCAAGAGAGAGCTTTGACATGTTGAAAAATGTCAGTGCTGTGGCTACCCTTTCATGCTGAGACCTAGTTTAAAAATAAATAAAATATACTAAAAAGTGCTTTAACAAATAAGGTTGAGAAAAAAAGTAACAATCAAATAACTCACATTAAATAGTTGTTTCCAAGTTGCAAGCAAGCTTCTTGAAATAGCTGGAAAGCATGGGATGTTAATGGAGGACGATTCAGCAGCACTTCAACTGCCATAACAGCATGCGCTTCGTGCAAAATGTATGAATTAGAGCTGTTAGGCAAATCTGTTGCATTATTTTCCTTATCGCTGATCGTAGGTAAGCTATTATCCACCTATCAAGTTAAAGATGCAAATGACAGTTTAAAGTCTAATAAAAAAATCAAAACTATTCTGCACAATAAACTTACCAAATCCTGGTAAAGGTCTTCTGCTGGAGGGCATTGTAAAGCATACACAGTAGAAGTGGAGATTCCATTAGCTGAACTAAGAAAAAGTTTCATTGTAATTTCGATTTGGAACAAACACGCAACATGAGCTAATAGCTGACAGACAATGTTAACTTACTTATCACTCAATAAAGCACAATCATCGGCATCTGCCAACAGAATTAAATTGCCATCCTTAAAACTTGCCACTTTAATGTTAAGAAACGAGTGAATTCCTAACAAAACGACTTGGTCTTTTGATGAATGCCATATCTAAAAATAATGCCAAATGTAAAATCTTTAGAAGAATCTCAATAATTTAATTTACATTTAGTAAAAGTGGGTAGATAATTACTAGTTTACCAGTTTTTCAATATCTGAGTTATTTTCGAAATGCTGCAATAAGCGTTCCCAATGTCCGATGGCATAAGTTTCCACTCCATTGAAAGAGATTGCGTGCAAAACATTGCTTTCCAATGCCACATGTTGAATATTGCAAGTAAATGGGTAAGAGGCTACATAGTACACTTCATTTAGTAAATTAAATAAATAGCCTTTATTTGGTCCACTAAAAAACACCTCCAGATGTTTCAAACGTTGTCGACTTTGTGAGTGAAGTGGATTCCCCGTGTCTGAAAAGCTAGTTTGCAGAATGGCGCCTTGAAAGCATTCTTTAAAATTATCTTCAAGACCAATTTGTTGGATGTTATCTATAGAGATATAATTTAGATTAATTTTGTTAAATTGCTCATGTACATTTTCAGCATATAGATAAAAAGTACAGTTTGCTTATGGTAGCCTACATTACCTGAGATATAAAATGGAGAAAACTGTAAAGAATGAAGGCAGAACTGTTGATTTGTACATGGAAGAGGCACTGGGAAGCGTTTGTATAATAATGATGTAGTTTCGAATTGCACAACACGGTCACAACTAGGATTTAGGACTCCCGTGTACTCCACTTTGACTGGATGGCCCGGAAAGAAATCCACAGGCCCAGTAATTTCTCTAGGAAGATTCGACTGGTCGATGTATAGAGTTTGCTGTTGAAGTGATGGCAAATGGATTGTCAAAGGCCATGAATCAGGATTTAATTTCGACTGCAAATCTAGTAAATATTCACTTTCACAAGAATTCCGAGCCCAATTCTGCTTAGTAGCTGCCGAACAGTTCCACGAAATGAAATTGGGATCTTTGATGATTTCAGCTGGATTATTTGTCGGAACACTTGCTCTTCGAACGCGTTCAGGTTTTGATTTGGTGCGAGTAAACGTTTGACTACTCGTGCTTCTGGTAATGTTATTAGCACTAAATTGAGAATTAGATGAAGAATGAAAATCCAGACGAACCACGTGAATCTCACTCGCAGACATACAAGCCAGAAAATCTTCACATAGTGCTACTTCTTTAATGGGAAAAGTGTAGTAAACCTCCATTAAATGTTCCATATCGTGAAATTGCAACTTAGAAATGTCATGAATTTTTATGCAGAAGTAAAAAATGCTGACTGAAACGCAGCAACTCACTGCAAGATTACCAGTCGACTTGCAACAACTGATAAAACAAGCACGTTTCTGCAAAGGCAGCTCAACCATTTCTAATTGACATAGGCCAGATTGGCTGCTTGGAGTTACTCGCCCAGCAATTCTAGCTCTCATGGGATAATCGTTGGTATTGATCTGCCAGTTGAAATAAAGTCGGATATGAGTCATTAAAGTTTGACGAGATGCCTTCACTTCCAATGTGGCAACATATTGACCTGAAATAAATCAACTTCTAATGTGAGCTGAAAAAGATCTAAGTTTTAGTTATTATAAAGGCCTATACTTGCCTGTTTCACTGTGCAATATTTGCTTGACCAAATCCACCGTACAAAAAGTGTGACTGAGACGTCCATGCGCGTCCAGGTTTCTCACCTCGACATTATGCCCCATCGTGGCCACGAGCAATTTCTCACCAGCTACGCATACAGCCACTGGATCATTGCCCACAGCAAAAACGCTCTGGGATTTAAAATGATATCGCTGCAGTACCATCTTGGAAGCTGGTGGATCCATTTCCTCATCTGGTGCTGACATCTTTGCACTTATTCCAATCATCCAATACTTCAGCACAGGAACATGCTACGAAAGTGGACTGAGTGGTTATGCTCGCGGTGTTCGATTATTTTTTCGCTTTCAACTGCACGATGGTATTCATATTTATTTCGATGCTCGTGGGAATTTTCTGCTAATGCCCTTGTGAATCTATGGCATGACATTTACTGCAGCACGGTTGTTGCATGTGCCCCTCCCTAAAAATACACAGAAAACGCATCATATCATACGGAAGGCTGACACAAATTATAGAAATAAACTCGTTACGGTTCCATTAAAGCATTTAATATTAATGTGATAAAGTCCACAGGGAATTACTGTCTGCATAAATGCAAATGATGGGGTGGAGATCTCAGAGTGAGCTAACATGTGTAAGTCTAACTGGCAAAAAAGCGACGGTGAAAGGTCAATGACCTCAGTAAATCATTCCCAATAAATCAACAGATAAATGAATCAGTTTATGACAGAAATATTCAAGAAATCATATTACCTCGAAGGCTTCACACCCTGGTTCAGCTGATCAGGGCCAGGGCTATTCAAAAAAGAATTTCCGCAAGCGGAAGTGACATCCAGCCTCCTGGACACGCCCATTATCTGTCCAACAACCAATGAGAAAAGATTACAGATATTAGACCTTATTAACTCTGCTATTGAGAAAATCCATGTGCTGTGGATTTGTGCGCAATTTAGCCCGATATTACGATATGTACTAGGTAATTATGCTCACCTTTCTTGTGGTAATTAAGTTAATACGAGTTTCATTAATATATTCGTATTTACATTCGACAGCTAACATAATATTGCGAGAATGCTGAATCCAAATACCATTCAGTCCTGGTGCAGGATCCTATCAACAAAATTAGGTATTGGTAATTACATTAGTTCCAATAATTGGGCTATCAAAGAAAGCTTACATCGTTGTTTTTTTCGCAAAATCATCTCAGGCGAATAAATGTATGATAGCATTTTTGCATTTTCAACTTTCAAAGACAGTGATACACCCTCCTTGTTTGCTGGAGATTTGAAAGTTGCTGAGAAAATCAATTGTTCCAATGCCAATCTTTATTTATTTCTCATATTTTTCTAGCGGTAAAGCACATTATCCCTTCAGCATTTGGATATTCTCTTCAGTTTCGCCAGCCAAATAGTACATTCACACAATTAGTGAGTCACCATGGCAGAGCTTCAGTCATTCATCCTGAAATAATAAAATTCATCAAGCCATCAGAATCATTGCTGGCTCAGTCACTTAAAAATGTGGAACCCAACCAACGATCAGATGCATACATTTCACCTGGGAAGTTCAATAACGTCAACAAAATCACTTTCCGATTGCCAGGATTACACAAGGCTCCAGATTTCATTTATACAGTGCCTTTGGGATACTACAGGCACCTGCCTATGCAAAAAAATTTGCCCCCTATCGTCAATCAAGAAAAGTTGGATCCAAACCCTAGTGTGGAAATCAGAGAGCCATCTTCTAACCACTCCAATCCGGAAAAATTGGCAGCTCGTCTTATTCAAATTCGAAAGAAGAAAATGAAAAAGCATAGATGGAAAAAGCTAAGCAAGAGAATGTTCTTTGCATGGGCCAAACTCAAGCAGCGACGTATGGCAAGACAAGAAAAACATTTCATAGGCTGTCAACTAGACCGTATCAAAACTGCTGAAGATTTTGATGCAGACGAGTGGGTGAAGGCATACTTGATGAAATCTTCAACAGATCCTGAAACTCTTATTGTACAAAAGCCAGCTCGACCAAGACCAACTAAATACATCTTTTGAGTAATATCATTTTGCTGCTCTGAACAACAATGCTATGTTGTAGTTTCTTGGCAATAAATGTTCAATTAGGTCAGTGTAGCCACACAGTTGCTTTCATTATTTTATTCAAAAGAATTGGAATAACAATCTGGCGTGAAACAGTTCAAAAAAACGCAGCTTGCACACTGCACATACATGTACAATGATATGATCATGAAATCATGCAAAACTGAAATTTAAGCTGTTCATTGCAACTGATGCATCCCATACAATTTTCAACAAGCTTTTAATAATGCAAATTCATAGGCAATAGAATAACTCTGGATCAACAAAATCTGGCAATTTTTAACAGCATAAATTTTTTTGACATCTCACTGATAGTAGGCGACACATTAGCTGAATTGCATCTTGGGCCCAAGAAGTTATAATTATCCTATACATTAAACTTGCATGGCAGAAGACTCCACTTTGCAGGAGTAATGAAACATTGGGCAAATAAAACTCTAGGACACATGCTAGATATCTGTATCCACAAGTGCTTTAATAGTTTAAAACTAGGTTTATTATGACATTTTAGGAATTGCAATACAAGTATTGCAGTTTAGAGATGATCAGAAGCTATACATTTTTTAGGTGCAAAAATCTCGCTTTCAGATTAGTATTAGTTCTTACTGCTTCGATTTCTTATTAGACTTGGTGTTACCAGGCTTCTGTTCTTTTCCTTTGTTTTGGTTTTTAGACTTCTGTTTATTTTTTTGCGATTGTTTGGAGACCTTCAGTTTTTCGTTTTGCTTTCCTGTCTCTTTCATGGTTTCCACTTTCATTTGTTTGTCAGACTTAGAACTTGGTTTAGTTTCTTCCACTGGCTCTTGGTATTCAGGCAAGACCTCTTCAACGTTTGGTTCAACAGCTGGGCTGCAACTCTCAGTTTCAGCAGGTCTGGCAGTATGTTTAGTTGAGGGAATAACTAAAATACAAAATTAAGATTTAGAAGATTCCCAATAGGAGATCTCATGCTTCAGGAGGTATGTGGTACAAACCTCTCTTGGTAATCCTTTTCACAAGCCTTGGTTTAGATGGAGTTCTGGCAGCACATTCCACTTGTGGCATTTCACTCTCTTCTTCCATAGCATTATCAGCCATGTGACAAGGACAAGTGGCAGATTTTGCTTTGACATATCGTTTAGCAGCAGGACATCTCATTGATCTGAAATTACGTACTGTATAGGAACTGGTTTGAGATTATTAAAGGAAAATTTCCAGCCTGAGACAACTCACTTTTTGGGCTTTCTGTAACTACATTCCAATGGAGTTCTGACATCTTCTACCACTTCTTCAGCTTCATCACTTGGACAAGAAGTAAAGTATTCAGTTTCTTCCACGAATTCAGTTTCCACATCACTCTCGGGTTCTTCTTCAATCAGCTCAATATCTTCTATTATTTGTTCAAGAATAACGCTCTCATCGACACTCTGTCCGTTTGCATTACGGCCCCCCAATGTGGCATAGCAGGCCAGGGACAACAGAAGAGCAAACACACAAAAATTGGCAAACATCTCAGAACCTACAAAACAAATAAGACGTAAAGAAAAGAAAACAAACGAAATCAATAACAACTGAAAAACGTTCTTACCGTTTATTCGCAAATTGAATGCTTGCAGCAATAATTAACTTCTCTTTCTGAAAAGACTGCCAACTGAAACTAACTGACTTCGAGAAACGCTGATACCTTATATACTGCAAAATGTTATCAACCAGTTCATCCTGGATCCAATTTTTTGAATATTTGAAATAATATGCAAATGAAATTCCAAACAAAATTTGATTACCGATTACATAAAATCCGAATTTACAGGTCAGGGTTGCCTTGATTTTAAATCTATGTATGTATGTTATTTTAATTGCAATACGAATCTGCATAAAATCGGTAATCAAGCTTACCAAGATGACCTTGCTGAAGGTACTCATAGGTCGACATGTCGTCACGTGTCATAGTCATCCTTTCAAATTTCCCGCAAAAATCCGTAGCAGACGAAAACATTATCCAAAAGAGGACAGCGCCGTTGCTGAACACATGCATTTGCACCTCAGCAAATCTGGCACGATTCGATTCTCGGATGGAAGGTATTTTTTGTTTTATATCTAATTAAATCAATGAACTAAATTATCATTACTTTGTCGTAATAGAATTCTTGGACAATGCAACTGATTCATTTGATATTGTGCTTTACGATAAAAAATGTGTATTGACTCATATTGCATTCATACACGTGGTTGTCAGCATGGACGATTGATTCGTCCAGCTAGAAATGGACACAGGGTAAAACACGTAGTTTAATTTTGCAGAATGCCTGATGATTGCCATTTCCCAGAAAACGACGAAAAGGATGACAGTGATCTGGAATTTGACATAGGCCATGCTCATTCACCACTCATGAATCCAAACAGTAAAATTGCTTATCAAGAACATGTACCCGTTCATTCACGCTAGAGTAGCAGCTTAGCTGTTTTAAAATATCTTATATGTTTATTTGACTTCAGTTTTTTCAGCCTCCGTCAATGCGAGCGGAATGGACTATGATGATAGCAGCGATGAAGCGCCCGATGAGGTTTCTTTTGAAAACAGTAAAACCAGCGCCTTGCAAGAAATTAAATGTGCTTTTGAAACTATAAGGCAACAAAAGCAGAAACAAAAAGAGAAACGGCAGAAAAAGCAACAAATATTTGCAGCCGAAAAAGTGAGTCCCAATACAGAATTTCAGTTGAATTAAGCGAGTTTTCTGAATAATCGTCTAAATCATTATCACTTTTTCAATTGTTATAATCAGAAACAAAAATTAGATAAGTTGGTGAAGAATAAATTGCCGGATGATATTTTGAACACCATAGCTAGTACACATCAATCCAAAAATGGTATTGAGATATTACAGTCAAGCAATGAGGAGTCAATGACAGAACAAGCTCCTCAGCCTAGTACCTCGTCTAAAAAAGAAAGAAGGCGAGCAAAACTAAAAAAGTTATGCAAGCCAGCAGGTAAGTTTACAGACAGGCCTATTGTAATTTGTAATTCTGCAAACATACAATTCATTAAATGTTTTTCATTTCTTTAAAATGCTATCATTCTTAATATTCCTATTAATTTTGTTGGTTTTTACTTTCATTAGGAGAACTTGCACCAAAAGAAACAGTGGATTTCATACCCATGAACTCCAAGTAATTGAATACTTATTTTAATTGCATTTATCATGAAATATTTTTGGTGCTGTTATCTAAAAACGAATGAATTATTTCAGGACAACTGAATTCCATGTGCGGGTGTTAGAGAAGAAAGTAGACAACGTAGTTGCGAAAGCTGTGATGCTAAAGGACTTGAAAAATAAACTGATCTTTGGAAAAGCTAAAAGGCGTGAACCAGGTATGATGCAATTGTGATTTTTGTCCATTATCATCACTGCTCAAAAAGGGATCCACATGAATTAGAGAAGTGTTATGCATGCCAATCACTTTTTGAAAGTTTGTGTCTTTATAAGCATTCATGATATTTATATTTATCATACTTGCTAATTTTTGATATTTATTATCTTACAGCCAGTAGAGCTATTTCTAAATTAGCAAAACAGGAGGTTGCTGGATTAAATTGTCGCAAATAAAATTAAATAAAGATGTTGAACTTTTGTAATTTGTAGTGTCTTTCATGGAAATATAATGCATTTGGTTGGTCACATATCTCAGAAATCATATTTTTGTCCAAAATAAGTGAGATTATTAATGTAAACATAAATGTTAATCTAATATGGACGGTTGTACTTACACTAGTGCTATAGCACTTTAAATTTTGGATGAACTGCTTTTTTGTCAGCATCTGAAAATGTTGAAACCAACAATTGCACCGACCCAACAATATACCAGTCAATATACGTTAGGGTATTTCTTCAAATTTATTTTTTGAAATTGAGAAACAAGGTTCCATGCTATTGGAGATTGATTTTTTTAAACTGAATTTCCATAGCATGAAACCTTGTTTCCCAATTAAAGTTCATGAGTTCTCGACCTCCATTAACATTTATCAAAAAATAACTTTGAAGAAAATACCCCAACTTATATTGTTTTAGTTAGTGGGCCGTTGGTCACCATTGAAACATTACTTGTAAATAAAGAATTGTTTTCAATTAAAATAATAATAATTGATTTGTTTTACTTTTATAAATAAACTTTTTTCTTCGCTTTTTACAAACTGATATACAACACTTGTCATCGGTGGGTCGCCAGGAAAATACTTTTCAATATTTTCATATGCAGGCAAAATGCAATTCGTGCAAAATTTTAAATGATACTGCACTGAACTGCCATTGGGTTAAATAGTTCGGATTTAAGTCGATTATCCCCACTAGGTGGCACCTACGTGTCCAGGAAAAAGTGCCCATGGTGCCATTAAAAGTAAGGGAGAGGGGGATATGTGGAAGTTAATGAGAGATCCAGTTTGTCCAATAAATAGCAGAAAGGTCAGTGTTGATAGCACGGCACTCCCGCTGCTGGCCAGTCATATCCTTTTAATGGGCAAGGCAACCTAGGCAAGATTAGTCCATGCCCATGGCAATGGTGGTGCATGCAATTAAAGCAGTTTACTGCTTAGTTTCAACTGGACATTAAAGGCCCCAAGGATTAGATGATGGGCCGTACCTACCCATTTGCCTTCGCAGGTTTTATGAATCGCCATAAAATTCAAATTAAAACAGCTGAACAATTTTATTGGCAAGTTGTTGGACGGGCTGCCCTATTTTTACATTATAACAATGTTATAAACTGTTGATCCTTAGAGAGGCTCATGCACCAGACTCATAATGAAGTGACAGTCTACGTTGCTCAATTTTTACCGTAATAGCCCGCGCCATGTATTGAAAATTCCATGACTTTTCAATAACTTTTTTCATGACTTCAAACATTTTTCAATGCTTATTATAATATGGCGTCATTCAAGTTTTACGTCATATCACTACATATATATATGTGGCCTTTTCAGAAGCATATCCTCTAACATCCTTTACCAAAACACGCTGTAGGGGAAATTTTTTACAAAATGAGACGATAAATGATGAATTCTTGCCCAAATTTTTATTTTGTGAATCAATCAAAGGCAAAAATGCCATGTCCCTAATGTTTATTTCATGACTTTTCCATAACTTCTTTGATTTCCATAACTGGTAGACACCCTGGTTTCTTTAGACGTTAAAGTTAATTTCATGTTTCCAGCTGGTTAGTATTTTTTAACCGGGAAACCTTCCAAACTTGAAAAAAATTCCAAAACGTAATTTATTAAAATTTACGATTCTTATATAAAAATTTTAAAAAAATCATTTTGGTTGATAAAATTGAAATTGGACTATAACAAAATGGCACCTGAATGGCTTATTTCAGAATAAGTCATTGTTAAAAGGGTCTATTGTGATTTCTTCACGGTAAACTCACTGCATGTAATATTTGTGAGTTGCCTCGTGGCGGACAGCAAATAGCTTGACCATTGGTAAAGGGTGGACATTGGCGCTGATTCTATGGCGCTGAAGCCCTCAGCTCCTCAAACTTTGTCCAACTCAAGAAATAAAAGCCAAAGGGGTGCCCGCCATGTTATTGGCAAGCTTCCGAAACTTCATATTCATGAGAAATACAAGAAAGTAGTGCATTAAACAGTCTTTTAAAAGTAGGGGTGCACCCATTATCAAAGTGACCGGATGACCGCAGCACTGGCAGAAAAGAGGCCCATTTTTCTTTGGACTGAAGGGCCCAAACCCTTGATTCGGACCACTGCTGTTCGCCACTGAATTCTTTCTTCATTAAACTCCTTGCTTGTCACCAGTTGGCGAGCATGATTAACGCAGTGGCTGCACCAATGGACAATGGTCATTTCCTGCTGCGTCCTGGCATTGTTCTACCATCCAGTTCCCATTTCTCATTTTACAATTGAGCCCCCGAAAGAGTGTCGAGGTGAAGGGCCGAGCTCAGTATTTATCTAAACCCATTCTTCCAAAGCAGCGTGGAAGCACTCGCGTGCAACGCATCATCGCCTCCTCACAGCTAACCACTGGTCAGTCGAAATCTTAAACTGACCCCTGCGAGTCCAGCACAAAAGTGCCCCAGTGTAGCTCCCACCCATTTGAAACGTAATAGTCAATTCCAAATGCATTTGCGTACCTGCTACTTGGCCAAATTGTGAGGCAAGCAGCACTCCCAACTTGCATTGAAATGTCTGATCTACAAACTACTGTAGTACTGTGGTGAACCTTTCAAAAAGTTTGGAATGTGTGGTGCTGTGTGCTAGCTGTAATCAGTGATCCCGTAGAACGTATAGACTAACATCAGTTAGCTTTGAATAAATGCTGGGCTCTATTCCACAAACGTGTACAAGTATATGGGCTGGAATGTGTTCCACCGATGATATCAAACAACCTGTAACTATTAGTAACTCTTACCATTCGAATAAATGCAGTACTCGAAAGGTATGGAGTAATATCACTAAAGTGTAAAATTTTTTTTGTTGTGTATCAAAAACATTGCATGTATTACTCTGTACCTCAACAAGTACAACTCCATACATTTGTGCATGGAATAGGGCACCCATTGAAATTTTGAAAAAAAATTTCAAAAATCATATGGGTTTTCCTAAATTTAGTTATAATTTCAATCCATAAGATATTTCATATATCGATTATAGAGCGTTCCATGGTTTTAAGTGAGGTTGCCCATTGCACAATGAAAGAAAACCCCAACATGGCAGATCGGCTCCTTAATTATATTTAACATCATTATGACAATATCGAAATTTTTGAAAATTAAAATAAATGTCGAGCATCAGAGTACTCCTAATTAAAAATTCAAATTAAAAAAGTACATTAATATTTCAATGTTGTGTGAATTCTTTATTCCGGTAATAATTTAATAACTATCGACCTGGTAAAAGGTAAAAGGCTATAGCTGCGGGACGCCTGATCATATACCGTTTATGTACATGTAGTATTTCCAGCCCATAGGGTTTTGCAGGGCTACTCCAGACTAACGGAAATGAAAACCTTCTGGAGAGCTTGGGAGCGTGCTCATAAGATCATATTGCTATTTTGAAGACCACTTTAAGTATCATTCCCCTAAGGACCTTTACCCACCTCCATTACGGTGTCGCGTTGGGCCCAATTTGGGCATGGGGTCTCTAGGGGTGCCCACCCCCTTTGCTGAGCTTTAACTACCCTGTTTACCTGGGGGCGGTGGCTCTATTAAAACAATAGCAAATGGACAGCACAAAGGACCTTTACAGCTCAATTTGTCCTGACCCCTTACTGGACTACTCCCGAAGCCTTCCTAATCAGTCGGTTTTTACCTTTGATTCTTTGATACCTGCCGAAACCTATCTCGTTACTGTTGGCAGTCCTTTCCGGCCCCACCCACGTCCAACATAAAACTCCATTCACCCAAGTCGTTATACTCTCCAGAAACGTATAAAACTCGTCGATGTCTCAAAAATAAATTGACTGCTAATTCGCAGTGCATTAAACCTGCTCGTCGGGGGGTAAAACGGGACGGCTGGGAACCGTATTAACGACCCCCAATAAAATCATCTGAATTTCATTATACCACACGTCTGCACACTTCAACTAAGTACGGGCATTAAATCTGCATATGAGCCCCAATAAATGGAATTTGGAAAGCACACGCCCAGTTTTTCGTAAAGTGCTTGAAAGTTTTGAAAAACACTTGTACAGTAATTTTTCTAACTCATCAATTCTTGATCTTATAAGCTTAATTCTTTTCTATGCGTAAAAAACGAAAAATATTCTCTTACTGTATGTCACTCTGATACTATCTCAAGCAGTATTTTCCTTGAAAATCTTGTTGTTTTGTCATCTCTGTGGTGCTAAAAGACATAAATACTGGGCTTATTATTTCATGTACTTTCTCAAGCAGTTCCCAGGTATTAGTAGGATAGAGGCACAACTAGCAAAAGTGGGTTTCTCCTTGAGCACATATCTTACTAATACCCAGTTTCCAGTATACTTGTACGATCGCGGAATGTGTAATACAGTATACGTGCACACCTCATTACACAGTGGGCTTCTCTCCTAATAGCACCTAAGCTTGGCTGGGCAGCTTGCAAATTGTTCTGTTTCTCCTTACCTGAACTAACCTAACCTACTGTATAACCAATATGTATAGGTTAGGCTAGATAAGGTTACGTTTGCAAGTTGCCCCGCGAAGCGTTTGAACTGTCAGGCGAAGCCCACTTTTCCGAGTATCCTACTACAGTGGACTCCGCTTAATGGGATCGCGGATAATGTTATCATTCGTCTATTGTTATCGAAATCGTCAAGTCCCGAACGCTCGTATACAAATACACAGTGAAATCATCGGTTACTGTAATTAACAATTCGCTTATTGTTATCATTTTCCCTCATGAATGATTCGTAAAAAATGAGGAATGAGAAGTTTTGGTAGAAAATGTCTAAAATGATGTCCCATCTGCTATGAATAGAGGAAATTTCGAGGAATATTCTTCCAAAATTTTCACTATTCATTGACGAAAATATTCCAATATAGCAGCCCCAATGACTAAATCCAGCACTTGCTAGACTATCTGTGAGTCAAACAGAACTGACTGATGAAAATTCATTGAGAAACCACCAAAAAGTGTTGAGATGATAGAAGCACGAATAAGTTTAACTTGGTGGCTAGCAAAAATCAATTGATTTTCAAATACAATACATGCACGTATATGAGAATTTCAATAACAAATTTACACAGAAAAATTGTAAGCAAACCAATATACATGTAAGTGTTTTTTAGCTGCAGATAGCTTTGTAAAGTTAAATTATGCGATGTACATAAGAATTCAAATTAAGTAACGATCGCCTTTTCTTGTCGTTCGGCTATTGTTATCGAAATAGCCTGGGCCCAATACACGGCGTAACAGTTTATGAAACGAATGACAGGTGCTTCCTATGAATATTAATTCATTCCATGACACTTATATTCTGCAAACTTCTGCCTAACCCCATCAGCACTCAAATAAAAAAACAGGCAAATTGGAATCAAATCATTTTGTAGAAACAAAACATTTTGGGTCCACCTCCTTGGGGCAAGGTTCGAATCTGATTAACATCAATTCATTGCAATGTCATGACATCATTCCCTGATGCTACTTGAATGCCCACCAGTATTAAGTTAAAACCAAAGTTCCTTTGTTTAGTTGCGAAGAAGATAACATGACGAAAACGAAAAGTTTTCTTAGTATCCTATCAAAAAATAAATCGTTGAACGAATGCAGCAGGTACTCTCAATTTTAGCAAGATTTTGTCGCCAAATCGATGTTAAAAGGGCATGAAAATTCCTGGCTCCTCGTGGGTGCACTTCCTGATCATGTTCAGCCATATGGGGCCGATGCATATTTAAATCGGTTCAAAAACCTTTCAATGCTATTCAGCATACTTTCACATTTAAGGGGCCACTTTCCCCATTTCTATGAAACGTCCATGACCTCTGGAAGCTAGAACCAGGTAAACAAAAGAGCACATCGGAATAGCATCAGGAGCAAGGGGTCAGGGGGTCACCAGATAAAATTGTTCTAGCTGCGGTTACAAGTACGCAAATGTTCAATATACCAAAAGTGGGTAACCGTGACATATTCACGATACGTATCTGCACTCACTTTCATTTCGCCAAGCTACCTGCCTTATTTTTTACTGAGATTTTTTTTTTAAACAGCATCTGGCTATATGACTGGATTACGATTACAATCTGCACTAGCCATAAAATCAGCTTCAGCACCACAGCGCACTTTAAATTTTAAGCCTGTGAATACCTACTGTAGGTGTAATTTACTTGAATTTAGTGGATAAGAAAATGGCAAGAAAAATAACATTGCACGAAGATATTACTCAAAGTATGGCCAAAAAACAACAACAAAAAACGAGACGCCTGTGCTCTTGTGAACATTGCAAAGTTTAAACTGGTATAGGTCATAGAATGCTAGCACCATTTTTATCTTTCACATGGAGAGTGGGGTTATTACTTTTATGAAACGTCTTGAGCAATAGTCGAAAATTCGTGTTTTTTAAATGCAACATTTTATAAATTTTAAAGCAACATCTACCTTTTTCAAAGAATTACGTCATGACATGTTTACTTAGCATTTTAAATGCAACATTTTTTGAAGTGTTAAAAGCAAAATATATTTTTGTCCATGAAAAAATACTGTCTCGACTCACGTGTGAATTTGTTTACTTTGCTTGTAAGTATTTTGCATGCAACATTTGTTACTTTTAAAGGAAAAATTTATTTTTTTGTTATAAAAAAAACTGCCATGTTTGATCACTATACAATTGTACTACCGGTATATGTTGTTTGGTTACTATACTTTCTATTTTAATTAGAAAATTTTATTATTTTAACGAAAAAGACCTTTTCCAAGAAACAAATTTTGAGTGCTTTTATTTATATAGCATTTGAAATGCAAAAATTTTGAATTTTAAAAGCGACATGTATGAATTTCGTTACTTGACATTTTATTTTAAGCCGGAAACAGCAACGGCTGATGCTGAGAATTCATCCAATGACGGAATTTTTAAACATTAAACCTATAGGAGTATCAATTTCATTTTCAATCTCGTTTTCAAAACGATGTTATAATCCTGTAATCTTTATAATCTATCGCATGTTCACGACTCATAGCTCATTTTTTAAACCCATGTTGTATACCTCTGCCCTTCTGCTTTCGATTTTATTTTCGCCGTATCCTGCAACTTGTTTTTTTATCTTATTTTTCATTTTTGAAATTCTTCTTATTCCAGAAGAGTGAAGGAGCAAGAACTTTTCAGCCAACGCAAGATCTTATCGACAATTGTTTGGGCTTTCCATGTTAACTCAACGGGCGCACCTGCTTCCCTGTGGTATCAGGTATATGGGGCCAGTACCTCCCTTTTTTTTCATGCTTCGAAGCATTTTCTTCAAAACTTAAACGTCACACTGGGTACATGTCATCGACCGTGCTCTTTTTAACAAATCCTAGCCTTTTCGCATAAACATCATCCTGCAAGTTTTGTTTTTACCTTTAAAAAATACAGGCGTCCAACATGGTGAATCTTTTGTCAAATTCAAAAACATCGAAAGTACCCGCATTTTAATAATGGGTTTTTTAAATTCTACTTGATGCTTCGACTATATCACATTTCAGTCTGAACGAAACGGCCAACTAATGGAGGGATGGAACTCAGAATGAAAAAAGGAAATCTTTTAAAAAATGCCCTTGTTCCAAAGGAATCCTTTATACAAAAGCCCACAAGTTTTATCGGGTAATTCAATCCTGCTATTATTAGCGATACAGCCTACAAACTTCACCTGACAAATGGGGTGGGTGGAAACAATCTGCTTCAAGACCCAGACCGACAGTCTGTCCATCAAGTATTAACACAAGTCCATTCCATCGACTATTTTTCTAAACATCTTCATGTCAATTATGTGTTTAGCCGCCATGGAATGAGCAGTTATACTGCAATTTTTAGGCTACATGCCAATTTTTGGAATAACAAAAAGAATTAACTACTGAGGTTCAGGTATAAAGACCGAATACCTGATATCCCAAACGTTCATAAGGATTAAACAACAACATGAAGACAGCTTTAGCATGCATGCATGTCAATGATTAAAGGTGTTTTGTCAATATAATTCCATAATACATTTTTTAATTCTGGCTTGAAAGCACCAGTTTTATTAGAATTAATATTGCTTTTCTCGGAAATCTCAACACTATCAATCCATTCACAGAATTGATCGCACAAACTTCTGTCAAGAAATCAGAAATTTCGATCCCCATTTTTTATCGTTATGAGAAAAATGGCAAAAACCTCAGGAAAGGAAAGCTGGTTTCGAAACCTTGAATTCTTCGATTTAACCCGCAGCCAACGAGGCAAAGCAGGATGTAATAATGACCATCGTGTGCCCAACACAAGGTGGTAAATTGGCGTGGGAATGTATAATGTCCGAAGCAAAGAAGGAGGTGTGAGCACACGCGTCAATTTCCCCCTACCTATACGCTTCAACCGCATTACCAGATGGTGTCAACATTCCATTGCTTCAGAATGGCCAACGAGTGTTTATTTTCGGACTTAAGAGCAGAGTGGCGATTATATTAATAGCTATTCAGTGGCTTTCCGTGCAGGGACGAAGGTAAACAGGATGGCATGCTTTCATCGCCCAGTTAATGTAAGGGACGAGCTTCGTAAACCAAACAAGAAGCCATCATTACTCCGTGTTTCGTCCAAAATACAGGCTATAACATTTTTGAGAAAATAAGCGGAACAAAAACGAATTACGTGATAATCATATATAGGAGATTCGATTTTCTGGCTATAAATCTTAATCTATTTAAAACATGACTCACGGAAAGATCACGATCGAACCAAATGGGGTCTCTACATTGCACAGGTTCCCAAACTTTTTCCTTTATTACTCAAAAACCGCTTATCAGAAACTCCGTGTTATCCAAAAACGCTTATCTGAAAGTTAGTTTTACCCAATTCAGGTACTGTATTTACACGTGCATGTAAATTATCATTATATTATCAGCAAAAAGTACAAAGAGAGACAAAAAACACGATGTAATATGGCTATGCGTTGAACCTGGCTATGAGCAATTGGCAGAAAAGTTGATAAATTTAAAATTAGCGTGTATTTAAAAGTTACATGAAAAGTTGGAGGAGCACTTTCAAGTGAATTGTAATTGGAAATTAAATTATTAAAAGAAATGATACCAATTTAAATTTTTTGAATTAGGTAAACGTCTAATAGGGGTTAGGATATTGGGTTAGGAAGCTATAATGTGTAACAGTATAACGATGCGAAATCTTTCACCAGATTAAAAAAAAACATTGCAGATAAAGAAAACTTTCAAAAACTATACGACTCTCATTCGTAAGATAAGTATGATTCGTATCTTAAGAATCACGTCATTGGATTAGATTTTCATTTTTGTAACTTTGGAAAGAAACAAATCCTACAATACAACTTTTTATCGTAATTTATAGTAAAGAGTCGAAATTAAAATTTCGTTAACACAACGTGCATTCCAAGTCGTTGCACAACACATAAAACAGACTGTTGTGTTTAATCTCCGTCAGAAAGTTGTAAACCCCAAAAGCCAGATTGCCCATTCCGCCCATTGAACACATGCAGCGTGGATAGATGTCAGACTGACTGTGAGGCCCTATATTTATGATAGTCTCAGGTGGAATTTTGAGAAGTTTCCTGTTATATGGGCCACCTTCCTACACCCATCTCCGGAGCGAACGTGTCAAAACCAGAGGCAATTTACAAGGCAACGGGCAACATGTGTTTATCCCATACTTCATCTCCTGTAACTTCCGACTTAATGGATGATGCCTTTGCTAGAATATCACCTTTTAAAATACATGGGAAGATTGGCCCTTGGGCCTCTGAAGCGGGTATTCCTCGAAACCCTGGCATCATTTCACGTCCCACCCAAAGTTGACCCAACGGCCCTAGGCAACGAAGTTGAGGGGCGTAGGTATAGTTTCAACAACTGAACCCTCCCATCCCAGATGGTTAACCTGCACTTTCCTATACGATTTGGTACCCCCATCCAAAATGTCCCTTTTGCTAATCTCGTTAGCAACTATCATGCTATAGTTTGTTAATGGATCCACGCTATACCTTCGGACCTCTTACGCAAAAAAAAAGACACTCATAAATCAATAAAGTTTATGATGAAATTAAAATGAACGGTTACGAGCCGTCTTATTAGAGAAGACTAGTCTCGCGCATCCGACCTCACTTTGTTGTTTTTTTAAATTTCCGGGCAAAGGTGTGAAACGTGTTATTTTGGCCGAGAAAATTTTAATTTAAACAACATGACGTCTCGGGCCTAAGGTATAGCGGAAGACAATTGGATTTGTTGTCTCCGTAATTGCCACACTTATCCATGATATATGAACGGATTGCCTCTTTAATTAAGTTGGAAGTTTCACGCGTAAACATATACTTTAATAGTGGGATAGACCAGGGTCGACTTCACACCTGTCAGGGAATGTGTGCTTTTGCCGAAAAAGAAATCATTAGAAGCCACGTACATTAATTTAAATCTATTAAGAAACACGCAAGCTTTCCAGATATCGTCTTTGCTGCACGCAATCTGCTCTAGGCAGCAAATGAATTTGATTATGGGGGTAAAATCATGAATGGGCAACACCTAATGGATGGCAACCACGCATAGCACATATAGGATTCGAATGGGAATTTGCACAAATTAAGATCAATGCAATAGGAATTTAAATCCACTTTCCCATTTATTGAAATCGATCGTAAGTGGCGAATGTGGCAAAGGTTTTAACAAGGTTAGTAAATCTGTAGAAAACCTGCTGCAGCTTGGAATTCTGGTAATATTTCATTGAAATCAAAATGGCCGCCACATCGCCTTCACATTCCCTTGGTATACAGATCAAGTTAACCTTAGGTTAACCATTGGTATTAGCTGGGTTAACTTTTCCTCATGGTGGCCCGTGGCCCCATGGATAAATGATAACTTTCAGCAGTGCAATGCTTTTCCTTGGTTAACTAGACGTTTACCGTTACCTTGACACAACCGGGTATCTGTAATCCCACGGTGGAGACCTGATCGATATGAAGTTTGTAAAATAAATCAGGTCTAACCCGTCTTCACTGCAGTATATTTGCCATGGCCCCAGGTCGACTTATATCCTAATTCATGTCCCATGATAGTCGCGCCCTGTCAACAATTTTTTTTGTCATCCTTTTTCAGCTGGCGATTTTGTGGCTCGTTCCAACTTTAATCCTTGTTTATTTGTTGGGGTATTCATTGGACGTGTCAGTGTATATTTATAAATTCTTGCCCCATAAATCTGTCCATTGAGATGCAATAAAAACTAACCGGGTTTGTGTTGCTTTAATAGTGTCATGTTTATGTTTACGAGTCGATGGCTTAAATTCAGATCATAAGCTGCTTAAAATGGCATACCATATGTATATATAACGTGTTAATAAAGACCTGCATTGGTATGCAAATTACGATAGCTGCAATAATCAGACTGCCTTTTCAGTATATACAAGTCTCTGAACATCAGAGAAACCGATAATAACGAATTTCGCATTTTAATGGGATACCTGATATAGATGATTGCTAACAAACAAAAATTAATATACATGTAGGTGATCCGCGGGGTTAGTTATAATATTAGTCCAAAGAAATAGTTAAGATTGCAGCACTTTCCAAACGCTTCAAATCTATAAATGAGTATACGAGTAAAAAAAACGGTTGAATTCAGGGGAGTAACTGGACTTATAAAATCAAGTTTATTTGGCCCGACAAATTCACGGAACAGATTTGAAGAGGCAGTCACGTGTATTTCAAAGGGACATATTATATCGAGAAGGGGATATTCCAAAGTATCACTGTAATTCTTATCGGCCCAAAAAGATGGGAGCTTTTTTATGGAAGGTGCTGCCTTCTTTCATAAGAAAAGAAATGCGATACATCATGAGACATGGGGTTAAACTCTTTCAACCCCATGATTTCTAGTCCAAGGCTGGATTACTGTCTTGCGACCACCTTTCCTCTTTGAACACGTGTCTGGTGTGTGCTATAATAGCCATTTCTGAAGGGTCCCGCGAGTGCTTGTAGCCCTTTTTTAAGCCAAAGAGGACCCACGACGTTTAAAAGATAGCTAAAGAAACCCCTATCGCTCTTCTCCTTTCGTAATCCGATAACAAAAGCCAGCCAATGCATCGCTTTTTAGGTTGCTCTTTTGGACGGCAAACCCTAAATTTGGATAGGTGCACAAAAGCAAGCTCTCAGGTCGTTCTATGAGTCTAATGTACTTCTCTTGTGCCTTGTTTAATTGCCATGTAAAACGGGTAACCAAATCTGAGAGGACAGGTCTCAAAGAGGTTCTAACACGAGACCTATTTTAAGCGGAGCCCTGAATGAGTATCAGAGGATTAAGTATCAAATTGAGTAGAATTCAAAACCAGTCTGATAAAAAGAAATAAAAAACTAACCAGAAGGGTTATCTAAACAGCAGGGGTTCCAAGATAGGGGTCTACACCTGAGCTAATCTGCCTGGATGTAACCTATAGCTGCAGTACTCGATTTCTATCAGCATAGGGTGCTCATGCATGTAGTCCAGAAATACACGAAAATGTTGCTCGTATTAATCGCTATCTTGCATGTACAACTCTTTTTTCAAACATAATTTAAAAAGTCATGCTTGGAACTTGTTATTTAAAAAAACGGTGTCAGTATTTGCATATTCTTTTAAATAAAATTGCAATATGTCAAATATTTGTTCTTTTAGTGCATTTTTTTGCATATACGAGGATGCAGGGCTTCCCCAGAGATGACATTTTCAACTTCCCTGACTATTCCCTGACTTTTACAGGTTTTAAAACAAATTTCTCTGATCACCTTGACCAATGAAAATGCAAAAATATGACATGCTATATTTATTGCGTATTACATATAACCAGGAAATAGAACGCAAATTTTCACAAGGAAACCGCAAAGTTAGATTAGTTTTCAAAATTTCATTTACAAAATTGTTTGTCATCTCTTGATTTTTGTGCTAAACAATAACTAGCTATGCAAAATTTATTCCAAAGTAAATCAATTTTAACTGAATTTTCCAGGCCTTTTCAATTTCCCTGACTTTTCCAGTTGCCAGGTCTGGGGAACAATGGGATGTCGTGGGATGTTCATGTTTAAAACCAAGCTTAAAACACTATACAGCCTTCTTCTGAGGTACTGTATAGTGAGGTTCCCAAATGTACATGAGGCCCCCATACAGTATAAATATGCATGGAAATGCATGAAATTGAAAAAGACTACTTAATAAGTTTACCTACAGTATAAATAATAAAGAATAAGTAATAAACCTGGACTTTAATATTGCATATGGTGCTTTCAAAACTTTAATAATTACAACGTGCGTGTTATAATGATGAATTTTATCATCAACTTTGAATACGTTGGCAATCTATAGTGCCTAGACAATTGAGTATGTATAAAGGGACCATGGCAGTCTACACGAGGCCCTTAGCCACCTTAGTCAGTCATTCAAGCATAAAACTCAGAAATGGACCTAAGCCTTGAAAATGACAGAGGAGGATGAAACTAAAATGCATTTCTTATTTGGCCATTTAACCTGTCCATCTAAAATGACTAATAGCCGTCCAGGTCCCTGCCTTTAAACTATAATTCAAGCTACTTTCCACTTAAGTGCTATCCACACCGACCTTTCTCACACACCTGCAACTTCGGACCGATGTGAACAGTTATCAGTAAAACAAGTTTGTCCATGAGACCACTGCAATTTACGTTAACCCATACGTTGAATTCAGTGTCCCAAACCTGAAGTCAGCCCAATTGCATGCTAAAGCAGGCCACACGTTCCTCTAAATTCAATGGCAAGTCCGACTTCCAAGAGAAATATCAGAAAGGCAGATTCGTTCCGGACAGGGACAAAGGTGTTCGGGTTCGCTCCTGTGTCCAATAGTCGAACAACCAGAAGAATAAAATGGACACTTTTATGGTGTCAGCAAAAGAAGATTCAAATAATGGACGAAATGGCTGTCGTGCCAGCATCGATCACATTGGAAATTTGCATAAATTTACAGCGTATAAAAATAGGCTCTTAAATACGTGTTGGTCTAAGCCAGGTCTGAGCTGAAATGTTTGCATGACTGACTTCCAAGCTGTGGATTATACAAGAGAGAGTTTTTAAAGTTTTTTTTTGTCCCGTGGGGTCATAGTGAAAGAACGTCAGGGGTAGCAGAATGTACAATCCATGGCTGATATCCACCAATGACATGAAGGTTCATGTAGGAGCAAGCGGACGAATCAAAAAGTATAAGCATTCTTTAGATTTCTTCAAATTTCTTCAATTGGAATATTTAAAGCACAAAACTCAAACTGTGTACAGTATATATCTGTTATCTGTTGAAAAATTAAAATCATCTTATATTAGTATCCAGCAAACCGAAATGACTTTTCACTGAAATTTTTGGACTATAATGTTGATGATATACAGCAAATGACTGTTCATTTATACATTTTCTCTAAAAAATGGTAGCATTTCGTAAACGAATTTTATATCCTAAAGGAGACAGCCCAGAAGACGTTGTTCATGGGTTCCCCTATGCAGAGATTACATTTTCAACTTCCCTGACTTTTCCAGGTTTTAAAACAAATTTCCCCTGACCACCCTGACCCCTGAACAGACAAAAATATGCCATCCCCAATGTAAGTAATGCTATATATTTATTGCTTATATGTGTATTAACAGGAGATAAAACATAAATTTTCACAAGGAAAAAGCAAATTTATATTGCTTTTTAATTTTCTTTTGCAGAATTACTTGTCATCTCCTGATTTTTGTGCTAACTAATAACCAGTTATGCAAAATCTGTTATTGATTTGTTGAATTTCCCTGACGTTTTCAAAAATAAATCAATTTCCCATAGCTTTTCCAGGTCTGGGGGAACCGTGTTGTCTGTTATAAAACTTGTATAATAAGAAGAGGTTTCCAAAATGAATTGTGAACATTTTATAAAATCTGGTAGTGTTGGTTTACTGAGTGCTTGTAACTTATACTTTTTGAATTTCCCTCGTATCAAATCAAAAATCATTCCAATGTCAACAATTATGTCTTACAAGGGTTCACCCTACAATTTTTTGTGGTCAATATCTTTTTAACATATCGTATACAAGACCCAACCAAGTTTTTATGCGAGTTTTTTTTGTAATGGAGTTTAAAAATGGCGAAACCCACCTAATTTACCCCCTTGGTGGTATTAGGTGGATAAAAAATATAAAAAAGAATAAAAAACATGTGGTGTAGGATGCAAGGTATTGACGGGGAGGGGGACAGGTACTGTATGGCTATAATCTGTAATCCTGGACCAGGGAGCGAGATAAGCCTCGCAGCCAAACACTACATGTATAGCTGTGTACAGGCTTGCAAATTGATCCATTGGGAATTTAAACTGACAGTAAACTACATGTATAGCCTACATTTAACCCTGGTTTAACCTAAATCCATAATCAGGTTGTGTGCGACGTGCACAACTTAAGTAAGCAAACAACAGTTTTTTTTGGAAGCTTAACACCTATTCCACCCTGGATAAGAAAAAAAGTTCAAATTTTGTGGGTACAGGCGACTCTAATGCGTAATTCATGGTCTGCTTGTGTGGGTCTAACCAAGTTTGAAAATGTCAGGTGTATAAGCAGCAGGTGGGGCACCTTAGGAATCCCTAATTCTTGGCACAAACATTGCAAAGTTATTGAAAAGTTATGATTTTGTTAATACATGCGCAGACATTATTACATCCTTTTTTCTTTCTTCCAAACATTCCAACAGAATCAAACCACAGGGTTTCACCAGAAATGAAATTTTCAACTTCCCTGTCTTTTTAAGGTTTTAAAACAAGTTTCCCTCACCACCTTAACCACATATTTGGTTTTTGAGTCACCCAATAATTATACATGTATATGTAAAATGACTTATTGACTTGTTGAATTTCCCTGACTTTTTAAAAAATAAATCGGTTTTCCCTGAAAATTGGCCTTTTCAATTTCCATGACTTTTCCAGATCTGAGGGAACCTTATAACAATCAGGCTAACAAAAATAAAGAAAACGATTCACGTTCTCTAGGATTGTTTACTTGTGTACATATTGGTAGCAGTAACGGTAGCAGCAAAACCCACAGGTATTCCAGTTCAGGTAAAAAAGGCAAGTTGAAAACCACTAAAATGCGAAACCAGTTTGCAAGATGCTCAAGCACGAAGAAGAAGCGCTCAGGGGTCTGCCATTTTGCTGCCCTTTGAAGTGACCGCGACGGCGACGCCCCTTAAGCCCTTCACGTGGGTCCATTTGGGGGAGGGGGAAGGTAAAATTCGTTCCGGTTCCCTTTGAAGGCTTCGAGGTGTGGTACGAAATCCAACGGCAAATTCGTTACGCGTTTCCAATTCAATGTAGCACTGATTTTCAATCGTGAATACAATTTGTTGGGAATTGATTTTCGTCTGGAAAGGTACGGTCCTTCCATCAAATATTGTTGGCCATAGAGGGTCCAATAGACAACTCGGTTGCGCCAAGTTTTCTACTTGTTAAAATGTGGTTCAATATTGTAACGCGGTATTCGATACACTTTATGCATACCGAATTGAATGCATATATCATTGCTGCACATAATGGAAATATATCGAGGGCTACACTAACTTCAAACATACTGTTTCAAATGAGAAAGTATCCAGGGCTCCCCCAGATATGGAAAACCTGGAAATGGCAGGGAAATTGGAAAAACCTGGAAAACTCAGGAAAAATGAATTTACTTCGAAAAAGTCAGAGAAAGTTAACATAAGCAAAACATTATACATTGTTGTATAGTAAAACAATTTCTCTGACCACTAAGGCCACTGAAAATTAAAAGATATGGCATATGCTAATGTAAGTAAAGCCATGGTTACATGTATTGCTTATCATTACCTAAACAGGAGACAGAACACCCATTTTTATTAGGGAAGAACAAGTTAAGATTGTTTTTTTTAAATTGACAATTTCATTATTAATTTCTTATTAAGACTTATTGGTTATCACAAAAATAAAGAGATAACCAGCAATTCTGTGGAAGAAATTAATACTAAAACTGTTAATTTAAAAAACAACTACAATGTAATTTAAATTTGCTGTTTCCGAATCACCTGTTTATGCATGATAAGCAATACAGATGACATTTCTTACATTGGCATACGTCATATTTTGTCATTTTCAGTGGTCTGTGGTCAGGGAAATGTTTTAAAACCTGGAAAAAGTCAGGGAAGTTGAATATTTCATCTTTGGGGGAACCCTGGCATTCGCGTACCATAATTAATAATAAAAAATGGGGAAAATAACGTATACACGTTATTTAGTTACTGTGTTAATGACACTAAATGATCACAGACAATGAAAAATTATCCACAGACGCGTAGCTGTAGATTAACCATCAGGTAAACAAATTGGACAAAACTTAAGGATCTTCGTGATTGTTTCAGAGATGTTGAGCATATCAAATGCAAATTTCCAAGGACTGGCTGGAGAACTAGAACGCCAAAAGCCATTAAATAAATTGCCATAATCCGTTATTTACATGCACAGAACATAACGTTGCAATCGTTCATTTCCAAGGACCAACGCTGTCTATCAGCCATGAAAAGGTAGATCAAGTAATAAATCAAAAATTATGAGTGCGGATTAACCATCTTGGAGAAGCTGCGAGAAACGTTAAGGATTCTGTAATAACATTTCAAGGACTTTAGAATAAAAAGGCTTTAGGAAAGGCAAGCATACATGTATATACACAAGAGTCGATGAGAGGCCCTCTGGACACCTCGATCATTTCCACCTTCTCCATGTCCAGTTCCCTCCTGGTCAATGCTTGAGTTGCTGCTCGGTGACTTCAAACATTTCGGGAGTATATCTTTTTCGGACTAATAATAATTTGATAAACTTCACTTTTATGACGGCTTTTTGAGGCACGGTCAAGCGTTTCTCGAGTTATCCTTGGCCACACACCCCCTTGGCCCTTGCCATATGTTCCGTCTGTTTATTCATACAGCGAGCTATACTTAGTAACCCGAACTGACCATGCGTGTTCGGACACAGGTGAACGTATAGCTTTATTGGGATTCTCGGTGCCCTAATCTGTCAGTCTGGGGTAGACATGTGGGGCCCCCGAAGACATCAACTCTGAGGCCACTGCCCACTGGTCAGTTTTCAGATCGCGTTTCAACATCCGTCGATGTGTTATTTGGGTTCAGACAGGGGTGAAATCGCAGAAAGATGCTGATTCCATCCTGGGACGTCCCATAAGCAGACTTTTTCGCTTGGCTGCTCGCTTTGTGAGCGAATTTAAGTCGATCTGGTTTGGATAATCACCAATGAAAATGCAATGCCCCGTACAAAAGTCCTCAAAGAGAACATTTACTGACCAAAATCGGAAATTTTTCAGCGTCGGATCCATAGGCTTATGCCGCTTTTTTTGCACCGGGGCATTCAATAAACAAGCTTAGGGCATGCATGGATGGTCCTGGCCTCCATCACCCGAAATCTGAATGCTGCCAACCTTTTTTGAGGTAAAAACCTTAGCCCACATGCATGCGTGTACGCACCTCTACGACACAAAGCAATTTCTGTGTTCTCTTTTCCATTCTGGAAATTTAGTTGAGCGAATATCAATAGTTGCATTGAATAATAACGCGAAAGGTTAGTGGAATAGAGGACCATTGTATACGTGTTGGGTTATGCGCTGAATGCTGCATCGATTGATTGAAAAATAAAAGTTTAAGCAGAAAATCTAGTTAGACCGAAACCCATTATCGAGGGGCAAGCACGAAATTGAAGGTCATGGTTAAACCCAGATATCATTTTTTTTTTCGCAGACGAACGATTGCGGTCATTTTTGTGCATGGCAGAATGAAATATTAAGCTTAATCTTCCGTTCAATAAGCTAAATTCTTCGATTGATAGCCAGTGCTTCTTACTGGTACAATAGATCGGTATTTGTATACAAGTCGAATGTCTTATATATACGCTAGTATGAAGCTCAAAATAATTCAAAAGCTTATTTATTACACGTTGATGCATGCTGTGATAACTCAGATTTTCAAATGCCTTTTCAGAGTTTCCAATGCTAATCTCGCTAATAGGTGAAGTCTTTTGCATTTTTTTGTTTTGTTTTTGAACATTATACATACAGTATATGTAGCTTTAGGTTGCAGCATATGCATGGATGGAAATGCGTCCTATTCCGAATATAAAATTCCTCAACTGAACTGACTTTCTTTAAAAAAAAATCAATTTATATTGTGCTTTTCCTGGTTTTCCATTGCATAAAGGTTTTATTCAGATTTTCAAGCTTATAAAATGATGAAAATATCACATCCTAACGAAATCCCATCATCACTTTCCTTCGTGTATCTGACGGGCAAACGTGGAGGTTTTCATTAAAATTTTAATAATTTGATTTCCCCAAACAATTATATAGTTCACTATTAATATCCAATCTAATATCCAATTAATATCACAATAATATCCAACCATAAACCATCAAAATAAACCGGCCTTTTCGCTTACATGTATTTCAAAAATATTCAAAACAAAACAAGCATTCTCTGGGAAGTAGTACAGAATATTTCTGCTATCGTATATAGGAAAATTAGATTGTTTTCCATAAAGTCGTCAAAATAAAGTAGCCGTTTACTTATACAATGTAATCAAAAATATTGAAAACAAATCAAACATTCTCCATGCAGGGAAAGTACAGGAATCAGTACAACACATTTTATTATCCCCAGCCAAGCGTCAATGCTTGATCAACCATATAATCCTTCAAAGGGCCTAATTTAACCGGCAGGAACCGTCATTGTATTGCCCAAATGTCCATGTGTCCACCATATCAGAATTTGGTTTCTACCTGTGGTGTTAAAATCTCGAAATACACGTATACCTCTTGTTCTCACGACTTATTCTGCACTTCACAAGATGCTTGAAAAATAACGTTATAGAAGAAGTTTTGTTCCCCGAAAACCTCCCACTCCTTCAAGAATATAAATCTTCGAAATTCGATCTCACGCTCGAGCATATGATCGAAGCAAGCGGTACGACCTCCACTATCGATGGTCATAAAACAAAAATATGATGGGCAGGTATTTACTCGACCCTCACCCACACGCTGGATGCGTAACAACAAATCTGCAGGGAGGCCCCTAGGCCTGCACGTGCAAGTAGGAGGAGGACTGTATGAAGCCAGAAGCAGAAAGGGCAGGGCGCTTTGGGGTAATGGAAGTGGACAGGTAGGGGGAGGCGGGGGGTCAGGTGAGGGTTTTGGGGCGCGTGGTCCAATGGCGTCCGGGGGCGCAAGAAAGAAAGTGAAAAAGCAGCCACGCGATTGGAGTGAGGTCCTCATCACAGGTGGCACCGTGCCTACTTGGTGCACTGGGCATTCCGTTCCAAGATCACACTTAAGACGAACGCACCCCTGACAGAGGTACACACGCAGCACGTGGCTAGCGGGCTCAGGTGGGAAGTTCAAATCATCAGTCCAGCCAATTAACAGCCTTTGACAAATATTTCCATACATTCATGATCGCCGAGGAGGATTAGTCTTCGGATACAGCAATTAATCCATCGATTCAAAGCTGGCGCCCATGAACGAAGAAAGCGTTAAAATGCCAACCACCATCAAGTCCAATCGAAAAGTAGGTAGAACGTGACATTGGCGTTGACACACTATAAGTTCCTAATTGTTTGCATATTGGAATGGCCCATCAATATTTATCATAAATATTAATAGGCAATTTCAATCGATATTACAGACCAAATGTCGTAGGCAATGAGAAATTAATCCATTCTTTTTTTTCAGGCATCCAAGCCAATGATGGAGAAACGAAGGAGGGCGAGGATCAACCAGAGTTTATCAGAACTGAAAGATCTGGTCACGTGTTCGTCCAAATACGAAATTAACGTAAGTTTGGCAATTGAGCATATTGATTTTTTTCTTGTTGACAACGCCATTATAATTATTGAACAGGAAATTGTTTTCGGCAACCTACTTCTTTGATTTTATCAAACTCTGAGTAAGATGATGGAGGTTCGATTAACATCAACAAAAATGGTGGAAAAGTGATTAAAACTACAACTGTGTGGCAAACAAATTCCAAATTTTGAAATTTAGGAAATCATAATATCACCACTAAGTCTTCGCGAACGAGTTTAGGTTGAAGTTTTTACAACAACTACTGTACATGTACAATGTATTGATAGTTTAGAATTGGTACATGATTTCAAAAGCAACGTTTAATACCTTTGACAAACCAAGCATGATTGATGTATATACGAGTAAAGATTAGTTTTAACAGTAATGTTTTCTTTCCAAAACAGAATTGTCGACGCTCAAAACTGGAAAAAGCTGACATTTTGGAGATGACCGTGCGTCATTTACACCATTTACACCACAAAGCCAAAACTGGCGGACAACCGTCCACTACCGAGAGTACTGAGGATCACTTGGACAAATTCAGCGCTGGATTCCACGAATGTGTTAATGAAGTGAATCGCTATTTAAACGAAAAACAATTTCATCTGGATAGTAAAGCTCACAATGGGCTGACCACTCATCTGAATACAAGACTGAATCATTTGCATTTCGTCAACAATGGTTCCAATCGCGGGACCCCCGAAGGAGACAAAATGATTCCGACTGGTTGCCAACACCCTACAGAAGACAATGTTAGGAACCGCATTAGCAATTCACCTGACGACTATCGTAACAAATCGGGTCAACTATATGCAAATCAGTGCGCTGTAACCAAACGAACATTTTCTGGGATAAAAGAAGAACGAGTGCAACACGTGATAAACAACCCTATGCTTAATGCACATATTAAAGCAGAGATTGCTGGATCCCAGATGGAGATCAGACCTGCAGAGGTCGAACTCTCGGTTTGGAGACCCTGGTGAGAAAGACTAGATCCAAAAACTCTCTGACCTTTCCCTCAATTCCCTGAACAGTTCCTCCGCATTGTATTTTCGCCTTAAAATGCTCAAACGCATGCATCGCCATGCTAAGTTGTGATGTACCTCTGTAAGTGTCGTAAACATGCATTATTTTTAATTTAATAAAGTTTGATGAAATGATTTTAAAATGTCTTACCGGATTTTTTGTAGAAACATGAAAGTTTTAATTTTAGAACATAAGGAAAGCTATGTAATTTCAAAATTGTGGTTAGGGGGAACCTATCTGCAGGCCTATCTACGCCTTTTCTTTTTGTAGGATAATTCCCAAAAATTGCATGTTCCTTGGAACATGCACCCTACAGGGTGGCAAAAAAAAAATTCAAGTTTTGAAATTTAAGAATATTTAGGCCTTTATTTTGGAAAAAATTAAGGATTATTTTAGAATTTTTTTTTAAACTTAAAATTTCTAAAGTGCAGTAGTTCAATCTTTTTTCATCTTTATGTTCAATACAATATTAAAAGAACAAAAGTGGTGTCAAACAGCAACTGTTCCAAGGTAAAGGCAGTTTTGTCAAACTGTACCTGTACCAAGCTAAAGGCTGACAGGTAGTCTAAAATCACAATAAACATGGCGTTTTAGGACTTTTTATTTTTAGTATTTTTTTAGGACTTTTAGGACTTGTTTGCCACCCTGTTGTATGTTTCTTAATTTGTTTAGCATTAGCCAGTCATTCCTTCGACCGTAAAAACACCCAATACAGCGTAGGCCTACATCCAACACACAAACACGAAACACGAAAACAAAACAAGTGAGGCGTTGTAAACAAAAATCTCCTTCACTTTCCAAAATTTAAATGTAAAGAACTTGTTAGTAGCATTTCGACGTTTCTCTTTGTTGCCATATAGGTTTACATGTAAATGATGTTACACGTTCATCAGGTGCACATGCATGAGGCAGGTCAGCAATAAGCAGGCAATGCAGTGGTTAATAAAAACCATTTCGACCTCCTATCACAATGGTTGATCCAATTATATTCTTAATAATGAATAAAGCAAATTAAAAAAGTGAAATTTCTGGTAACTTTAAATTACATTCCAGATTGCGCTGCACTGTATAAATTAAAAAACATTAGAAAAGTCTAGCAATAAACAGAAAATGCCCAGATGCTAAGATTTTCGTGACAGGTGAGGTATTTTTGTGTTCAAAACCTTTATCAGGCTGTCAACAGCCATCAGTTTTTTGAACAAACGAAGCCGACACATTTTGAATTGGCGTATCGTTCTCCCATTAGCCCTCGGGCGATTATTCCCACCTAGCAAAATCCATTTTGAAATTTCACGGTTATTTCTAACCAAATATTAGTTTTTTATACTTGCATTTTGGACGTGGTCATGCAGCTTACTGGCCAGCGGTCATAATCACAGGTGGCAAATAAGATGACGTTTCAGGTCCAATCAAGGTTCAGCAGCCACGACAAACACATTCCGGCAGAAAAAGTCACTGAGGAATCTTGTTGTCTACATATTTCTATAGTAAAAGCGTTGAAATTTGTTACGCATTTCACCACTTTCCCTTTCACCGATTTTTCATAGAACTGCACATATTTCAATGTTTGCCAATGTCATTCAGAAGCAGCAACGTGAGTTATTGTAGTTCTGAAAATACCTGAATAGAAAAGAAAACATCCACCTGTCCACATGTCACTGTCCATATACATGTACATGAATCTGGCGAATGTCTCCGCCCATAAATGTATAGATTCAAATGTTAAATGTGATGAATAACCTTTAGCATTTCTAATTCACAAACCAACCTGTCAATTGCAAAGTCGGTATGATATTGAACCTACAAGCCCAGTTTTCAATTAATTTGGCTGTTCTCGAGCATATTCAGCCAGGGCCTATTTATGCTACACACTCACTGATACACGTTAAAGTTGAGGGGAAATTTTCAAAACTTTCACCTGCAATAAAGGTCACGACCTTGGTGTTGGAACTTGTCACGCATCCCCTTCCCCTTTCCCTTTTCCATCACACGAGGAACCAAATTCAAACGAAATCGGGGCCCCTTCGAAAGAAGGCAGTGCATGCCTGTGCTTTCTGAATACAATGATGTGGATCCAGAAGCACGATTTTGTAGCCAAATAATAATATAAACCCCTAGATGGAAATGCAAAACATTTCATGGCTTTTCACTTTCACCAAAGAATTTGGACGGCCATGAACGTGAATATACTGTATAGCTACACCCCCGATTTCTCGATCTTTCCCCATCTTTGCAAATCCAATTTTCCGTGCAGTGATCCAGAAACAGCCCAAAGCCCCTACTGCTTTCGATGTGAAAGTAACACGTACGAATAAAAATCACAGTTCTCAAAAATTCGAACGAAAAGAAACTGCCATGTTTCCTGGCAATGAAGCCATGGAGAACCAAATCATTTTCGGATGAATTTTAAACTCTACCAGACCATTAATAATTGATTTCTTAAAATCGGTGACAATATGGCATTGAAATGTCGGTACATTTAAGTTTATACGTTAATTTTTACAGTAATTTCATTTTACCATACCTTTTCCATACATGTAGTGAACCCTGAATTTTCGCGCCTGAAGCAGGTGGGGGCGTGTAGCTTATCCCCAATTTACAGGTATCACGTGACCACATAGTACATCATTCATGCATCATGGCCCCCTATTTAGAGGGCGAATTTGGATTCATGTAGTGGCAGACATTTTTATATATAGTTTTTTGTGCGGTAAATCAAAAGAATATCAATGATACCGTCTGAACGCTTGTGCAAATCTGCATAACATCGTTCTTGCTAATCATGCACCTGAATTATGAAGGCCATGATGAGGTTGTTAGCGCCACCCAGCGATCATTATTCGTTTTTTCAAATATTACAGTACAGGGTGTCTGGTATTTGCAACTGTTTCGTGCTTTCATATTCGTAATGGGAAGTCCGCCACATTATTTTCGGGTGTCAGGCTCTATAAATATTTGCAGCCGTTTCGTGAATTTTTTGGAGAACTTATATACATGATGGTGTCTAAAAATCTGGCGAGTTTATCTATCTATTTGCACATTAATTGTAATCATATGTTGGATTCAAAACACAGCAATTTACCTATTACAGATACCCATGTACACCCCGTTATATTTCGAACTAATATGAAAACATGAAATTACAGCTCATCACATGGGAAATCCTGTTTCATCAACAAAGTCACTTCAGTTATCGAATGAGCAGTGTATATATCCCGAACATATGCCTGGTGTTGAAAGAAGCACTGTACTGAATCTTTGCTCGGCTATTAATTAGTACAGTTGGAATTGTTAATTATTAGTCCTAGCTGTTTAATTCTCAATATAATTACAAGTTCTCAAATGAAAATCAGATATATGATCTTAATTAAGTCAACGCCACGTAGCTACATCTCGTAGCAGCTACCATAGCCTAATTTACTGAAGCCAAAACAGCAACGTGATTAGATATTTTAAGAGACTAGGTTCACATTATCAGATGTGGAACTATAGTGAAGAAATAAAGAAAAAAACTGGAGCTACTCATCGTGTTGTAGATACTGGTGAATAAACGTTTCTAGCTCACTAATAAGGTATCCAGCTTTGTTCCTGAAACAAAATAATAGCAATATAGAAGTTTCCATTTTATTTTAGCTACCTTTTGATATCAGACACTTTTAGCAACATAAATTTCATTTTCGGAAGATATCTTATTTAATGTGTTTTTCACATTAAAAAGTGTTAAAACTAAGCATAAATTTATTTAAAATTGGAAACCTTCACATATTCAGAAGTACTTTACTCACCTAAGGATTTTTGCAGAATTTGCAGTATCTTCCAGCTGCCCAATTTCCCTCTCCAACTTCTGAATATCTGTTTCCATTTCGCCTTTTGCCTCGTCAACTAAATGACAGAGACGTGCAAATGTGCTCGATAATTCCCTGAAAACCAAAAATAAATCACTCATAACTAACAGTAAAATGACTGTGAGACTAATGAAATGCGAAGACCACTTACTGTTGGACTTGATGACTGCAGTTTGCACTTGTCAAATCCACGATTAGCCTCAACTTCCTTGTTGCGTGATCCACATACTGTTGTTTAAACGCTCGCTCCTTGGCCCTATTCGTCCACGTGAGGCGTTCGTACAAGTACAAGAGACCATAAATGCTTCCACTTAGTATGATCACTTTCCACCCAATAGCTCGTACCATCTATTAACCAGGAATTAAACAGCAAAACTTTTCAATACTTGAAGATGCTAAACGGTTTTTTTTTTCAGATGCAAATATGTCTCATGTTCCCTCACCACTCCACTCAATAGCACTATTCCAACAGCTCCTTGAGATGAAACAGATGCGATGGCAAATTTTGAGAGTAAAGAAAATTCCTCAGGGGATGGAAAAAGTGTTTTGTCGTTCATCGGCGTTATAGGTGTCATAGGTAAAGACCGAGGAATCTTAAAATAAAAGTTGCTGATATATTAGAGAACTGAGTTATAGGCTATATCATAAGAATTATAACTTATGACGACAATGGTAAACTTACTCCTTCAGCCTGTGAAGATGTGTGAGGCAATGCCTGCTGATGGCGACCTAAGAATCGGTTCATGATAGACACAAGTCCAAGTGAAAAGCGAAACTGAACGTCTTCCTTGAAGTCAGCACACAAATTATCACAGTTCAAACGATAGAAAACCTCAAAGTCTCTACGTGGAAGCACATTCAAAACTTGTTGCTGCCGTTCAGAAGGGAGAAGTCTAGCCATTCTTTCTATACAAAATAGGGATATCACAATACAGCACTTATTAGAGAATATCTTAAATACAAGTTGAATGAGTTGTCGAAAAAGAAAATCAAATGGCTTTGGTATATACCCACCTGTCATTTCCTTTTGGGTGGATTCCATGGATAAGGCCAGTGCAGTGGATAAACGGGAACGAAGATTGCTTCCCAAACCTTCTTCAACATGGGAATGCAATTCCTGTAAAAAAAGACAATATGTTAAGATGAACACTAAACTAAAGAGTCAGTCAGCCTACTGAAGAATGAACGCTCAATTAACAGTAAATGACTAATAACATTGGCAGATACAAATTTTCATCATTAGGGGGCCACATGCAAGCAGCTCATTTTTTGAGTTTTGGAGAGTTGCATTAAAAATTCAGAGAGTGGGACTGTCTTCAGTCCAGTTTTGTGTGTTTATTATCTTACATTCAAGGGCTGTAATATACCACTACAAAAATACCTCATGTGTGAGATGCATCTTAACAGTTGCCTGGAAGCATCCACATTTCTTATATTCTGATCAGAAATTGGAATTGTTTACTCACTAACCTATGAACCTTATTTCTTGCCAGCATGGCTCTAGAAAACTACATTCTTTAAGTTAGTGTGTTTTTGAGATTTGCCCTGTACTCCAAAACTGTTAAAGGAGCTACCTGGACTAGTAGCCACCTATTGAGCGAGGAAACCCAGATTCCAAAATAAATATTTTTTCCTACATGCATTACTCACCGTGAAGAAATTCTTTATCACCTTCACAGTGAGCAATAATGAAAAAAGATCTACACTTCAAATTCAACCTCCTAATATTAACGGTCCAGGGTGCTGCATAAATCACACCAATTTTTTGACCGGCAAGAGCCCAGTTTTCAAATTTGCATTTATAATCCTGGCATAACCTACTACAACATGCATGAACAAGACAATCTCATTCAGAAATATGATTTTATATTGCTGATGAGGATGTCAACTGATAACACAAATTAATTACCTTTTTATATACATTCAATACCAACTCGTCTGGATGAAAATTAGCATTGAATTCGTCGACAAGAACAGACAAACGACGAATCTCTTCACTTAATGCTGTGCTCACCTAAACAAAGTAAAACAAGTGGCTAGATGTTCATATTAAAGGTTATACTGAATTTTATACTACTGTATTTTCTTCCTAATAACATATGTATAGCATTAAGCATCAATGTATAACGTACTCTTTGTTCCACATCTTCTACCATCTGGGTGATTTTTTCTTTCATTTCCATTGTTAAAAGCTGCAGTTGTTTTTCGGTAAAATCCAAACGGTCAAAATGCTCATTCCTTAGAGCAATGCGCTCCATTCTAGAAGGAATAACAGATAATTCAAAAATCAACTCTAATAAATATCTATTGGAGAAGTATTGAACCAAAACATTGAAATCCTACTTCAATTTATGAGCTTTGTCATAAATTTTGTCCATGATTATCCTCACATCACTGGAAATGGTTCTACCCTTTTGAGTATGTTGTTCAAATTTAGTCTTCACAGCAGACTTTGAGATGCATTCCTAATATGTTAAAATTTAATAATAACCAACATTATAAAAATGATCAACCTGGAAAAATATCACCCTATATTTTAGTTTCAAAAATGATAAAAGTTTATCAAGACTTAATATAAATATTAAATTGTGTTACAAATGAAAATGTGGCATACTGTATGTCAAATTTATTTACCTCAAATTTTCTTTCAAATTCTTGAAACTCAAAATATCGACTTTGGAAACCTTCTGCCATTGGAATTGCTATAATAAAGGAAGGAAACAGCAAATTAACTTTGTTCAACTCATTTGCTTCATTGAGAATAAAAATATGATAGAATACGAAATTTCACTGACTTAGTGGAGGAATCTTTTTTTGAGCTTGCAATCTTGCCTGTAGCACCTCCTTGGCCGAGACGAAAAACACTCTGTCTTCTGCCTGTTGTCTGGTCACAACATTTAGCTCATCGACCAAAAAACTGATGTTTCGATCCAAATGCTGTTTCCGAACCTGAAACACAAATTTACCGTATTCTAAATACACATATCAGCGAATAAATAAAGCAAAGTGGCAGCATGAAGCACGTCTGCAGTGCATTTAATATTCTATTAATAAGCTCAAGAATGTCTCTCTTAATAAGCCAAATAGCATTGATAGAGTTAAGCGTGCATGTGTGATAAAGCGCAGTATAGAAGCTGCGGCAAGCTGTGCACCAAGTAATTTATAGGATGAACTTACTTTGGCGTAAGTATCCTGGTTGTTGCAAAAACAAACAGAAAATCCCTTAGCTACCAGCTTATTAACAAATGTGTTTCATTATGTTTAAAATATTACCTGCTCTAAAAATTCCGGTTCTGAGGCAGAAGCATCCCAACGATTGTTCAGCACAAAGATGTTTGGCTTACTTAGACGCTCACTAACTTTGTGGAAAAAATTCTTTTCCTAGGGATCGAAACAAAATCATACACGGTAAATTAGGAAGTGTGCATTTTCATTGAAAATAGTGAAAAACATGTAAATGTGTTAGCTCACCGTGACCATTAAAGTAGATTCCGCATTAGCTACCAAGACAAAAACATCCGCATCTAAACAATGCTTGTCAATCCATTCATCCAAATTTGGCGAAACGTCAATACCAGGGCTATGTATAAATATTACATTCAAATAATTGCTACCAATAGGAAAAACACTTAAATGAGGGAAAGAAAATATTTGTTTAGTCCACCTGTCGACAAGAACGACGTCATCACGTAGCAAAGGACATTTGTCTTTTGGCCAAAAGATCCGAACAAGAGCACTTTCTCCCAATTTTTCTTCACAAAGAGCATGTGCCAGTTGACCTACTGACTAAAGATATAATGCATATTCAGAAAAGATACAACAGTGATAAGTACTTAGTGGTAATCATGACAGTTTTTAATACTAGCCACAGCTTGGACCTCAAGAATGTCTATCAACCAAGAAATGATGTACAGTATCAGAGCTTACTTGAACATTCTTTCTCTCATTTGAGTCATCCGTCATTAGATAAGATTCATCAGTTTCAGAACCTTCAACTTGCAAGAAACAGTTTGTCGTGTGCCCGATTCCGCTTGGCAAAATTTTTTCTTGAAGCATCGAATTGATAACTGTACTTTTTCCATTACTGGTTCTGTTATATATATGAATACAATATATATATAATGCGCAAGTTTGCTTTTGAACATATCTTGTTGTATACTACTTACCGTCCAAAAAACGCCACTTTCATATGATCACGAGCAAGGACTTCACTAATTCCAAACACCTTTACTTTGAAGCCAGTCACTTCCTTTATATGTTCTTGGCTAACAACATTTGTTTCAGCTGGCACATCTATTGAATAGTAATTTACACATTTAACCTTTTTTTAGCAAAACGATTTAGAATCAGCATTTTTATCAAGCATTTAACTTAAAGAAGGGATGTTTTAACTTTAATGAGAATGTCAGCAAGTGCTTTAACAAAACATATATGCTAAAAGAATATTCATATATTCAGTAATGTATTATGCTATTGTGCATATGTGAAGGAATAAAGTAGTCAGTCTGAAAGTGTCTTCAGAAAATCCCTTCAATAAGTTTATAATTTACAAGCTAAACCAATAAAAACATTGGAAATTCCTCATGACAATGTCTTCCCAAGAGAAAACAACCTTAAATAGCACTGTGCATGAAATAACTTATGGGATACTTGACTGTTTAAAAAATTGGCACTTTCAATGACATATGCTTCGATTTGTCCAAATATGTCATTGATTCTTTTCTTAGCAAGGACGAATATCTTCAGCGGGGATGAACTGCTATCGGCCCCTCGGATCGCTCGGCCATCTCCACGCCCATTTGCTCGTTCGGCAACTTCCATCATTAATGACACTGATCGATTAATGACATGGCCAGCCATAGTCATCTGCTAAATGGTTCCTGAAACACATTAATGAAGAACTGAGAATTCTAGCAAAAAAAATGTTAATGGCATCTGTCAACGTAAAATCTGACACTGTTGCGTATAGAAATACATGTACTTGTATATGCATTCTCTAGCTATGAAATACTGAATGTGCGGGACATCGGTGATGCAATGGCGAATGTATCTGAGCTTACAATAGCTTCTTGCTAATCATGCACATTTTGAAAATAGCTGCCTACCAAATGTAGATATGGGCAGATTATAATCATCGGGAAGTGTACAAAGAACAACTAGATCGATAGTTACGTTATGACGTATAATAAAAACTTGTGAAATTGAACTAAAAATAGAACGCAGAAGAATTTTTGCTTACAAGTTTTCCTTAGGGTTCTCGAAGCATAGCGACTTTCTTAGGAAGACAAGACCATAAAATCGACCTTCGAGAAGTCAGGCTGCAATGTCTATGAATAGAGAATGTGCATAAACTACGACTAAATAAATGTGCATTCCCGACGCTATGGAATGAACTCAATGAATCAAGCAAAGGCGCTGCTTAGATAAAATTGATCGCAATCAGCATAGCAGGAAAAGAAAACGTGCTTACCCAGCAGCCCAGCTCCAGTATGAAAGGTGGCGCCCTCTTGAGCCTGTCAAAAGAAATCTGGGCTTTCGTGTAAGGCACAGGATTGCACACGGGATGCTATTGGGTCATATTAGAGCCCTCCGTAGGAAAGGAGTAAACCTGACATATTAAATCAATGGCGCCATTTTCTGGTGAGTGCTGATGGTTTTGAACGTTGTGAACAACGTTCAATTCGCGATGGCATCAGCAAATACTGTCACTATTGACATGTCAGACGAGGAAGAAAATGAAAAGAGACAACATATTCAGGTGATCCTTGCAATTATCACCCTTGACCCGCAGTAGGTCAATCCGATCGAATTTTGTCCTATACGTACAGGTAACATGCATGCTAATTTGCATGTGATCCACTTATTTCTTTAGAGATTGAAAGCTGCCATGCATTATACTGTTGGCCAGATTTGTGAAGAATTAGGAACCAAGAATGGAGTCACCTTTTCGAAGCCAACAATTGCTTCCATTTCAGAACTGGCTTTTCGTCAGTGCCAGCTATTTGCGGGAGATCTCGAACAGTTTTCGAAGTAATAAAACGCTATATAGATTTACGTGAATCATTTTTATAATAGATGTTGTCGAATTTCGGTTATAACAGTTTTTTGCAGACATGCCAAAAGGACTACAATAAACGAGGAGGATGTCAAACTGCTGTTGAGGCGAAACACCAAACTAGTACGAATGCAGTTCACTAATTTATATAAATTATTATGGTTTGGTTGTCACCATGCATTTCCTCTTCTCTTCTAGAGTGAATACATTCAAAAGTTCAGCGATGAACTGTTTCAGGTTCGATCAGCTGAAAAAAGCAAGAAAAAATCGAAAAAGCGAACATTGGATCAGGCAGGAGCTTCCACTTCAGCAGTGACTAATATTTTAGCCGATTCTGATGACACCACAGAATACTAAACTACCCTTTAGTTTAGTTGTAATTATTAAAGTTCAGCATTTTAATATTTTCGACAATGTTTTATAATGTCATTGCTTTATAAATTTAAAGCACAATTACAGTAAACGTTAACAATATTAACAAATCATTTTTATTTTTTATTTAACATTGACATTACATTATGCAATGTCGATGTTATTCACACATAAAACCATACACAACGAGTTTGCATGAATGCAAAATATGTTGGTTGTGGCTAGACCTACTTTACTTGTAAGTGAAGGGAAATATGATGGAGAAATGTAAAAATTCTAACTAAACAAAAAATAAATGTATTCATCTGACATTCTGTATGTACAAAATAGGGGTCGGTGAAGAGAAATTTCATCCTTTGGAATTGACACTATTAAGAATTCTAAGGCATTGAGGTTTCTGAAAATTATTTTACTGGCAACAAATATTCAAGCTATTCATGTACTTTCGTTATTTTCGTTAGTTTAGGTTTTCAATTCCGTGTAGATATGAAAATTCCAAAAAACGGAAATAAAATGTATTTCAGTGGAAAGACGAGCTGTTTAGTTTTCTCAAAAGTGTCCTCCAGAAAAATTAACGAGTGAGAAAAGAGAATTGGAAAAAAAAGTGGGAGAGCACCTGACTTAATTTTCCAGTTCTGATCAGTAGCTAAAAAAAAGAAGGCTGAAGCTACATGTGATTTCTTTTACACACATTAAAAGTTAACTGTTATTAAAATTAAGCATGAGATTTTAACTATACTAATTTCTTTTCAGCACAAGATGTAAGGTGCTCAATTTGAAATAAAAACGGATAGTGTAGTGCAGAGATTCACATATCAAAATATAAAAACTAACATTCATTCTTTTAAGAAAAATACATTTGATAAGCAAGTGGTAATGTGAATCACAGCCCTCATGAAAACTATGAGAACAGAGCTGCAAATTTTGCTCGCAGTCAGCTGGTTGCGAGATTGGCCATTCAGCGGCAGGATATAATGTGAATATCAGATTCATTCTAAGAAAATACTTCGTATTGGCACTTAATATCTGCACTAGTAAGAAATGCTAAAATATCAATATTTTTGTTGTACTTAATTACAGATTTCTAACTATGAATTTACATGAAACATGGAAGGTGTTTACTTTACTTAAATCACTGGTATGATTTCTGCTTGAATTGTGCCGCGATTTCATCAGCGCTCTTATTTTTCGTTTCTGGGACTTTGAAATATATGAATACGATGAACACTGTTAAGAAAGCTGTGAAGATCAAGAATACGAATGGTCCCATGACAGTCTGAAAACGAATCAAAAATTTAATTAAAATCATGCAAGGCCAATTATATTCATTGTATTCGATCACTGAAATGAAAATGCATAACCAAACACTAAACACCCATACACCTACGTTCTGTACAACCAAATAAATTGAAATGCTGCATTTATAACTTACGGTAAGCGGTAAAAATGTCACTCCTACGAGGAAATTAGCCCCCCAATTGACCGTGATAGCAATGCTGGTGGCCAGTGCTCGAGGTCCTTGTCCAAATAGCTCAGTTACCAAAAACCAAGGAATAGAGCCTAAAATAAAAGACGTCACGAGTTAATACCTATCTAAATGATCATGAAGACTTAAACCGAAATGTATCTTACCAGGGCCAGCTGCAAAGAATATGATGAAGGCATTGACCAATACAATGCTTACATATGAAAGCCATGACGCGTAACCCTGATAAATTAAAATGAAAAGTTAAAAACCATTGAATCTTGTACTTAAACAGAGTGACAGGATTCTTTCATCATGGGTTCACCTTAAGTGCGAGACAAATGGTTAACAAAACGGTGATGACATCCACGCCGATGAGTCCGATTAAAAGGAGTGACTTTCGCCCAGCTTTCTCAACCAACACCAACGAAATAACTGTCATAATCACGTTGATCGACCCCATGCCAAGGGTAGCATACAGGGCCACTTGTTGCGTAAGACCAGCATTTTTGAAAATTTCAGTGGAGAAAAAGATTGTCTAAAATAAGCATAAAAGATAATTCCATTAATTGATAGCTGATCAGGAAAGCTTTCATACTCAGGTATAATTTTCAGAGAAAGCCAATAATTATTAAACTGTCTCTCCAGGAAGTATAATTCTTGGTAATTCTTACAAAAAAATATTAATTTCCTTGATTCAGAACTAAAAATACCGTACCGCATTGATGCCAGAAAGCTGCTGAGCAAGCATGACAATAACACTGATGATGAGTGGCATTCGAAGCATTGGATTCTTCACCATTTCTTTCATGGTGACCTACAAAAAGTAATTTGTTAGCGCTATATGTGTAAGGTGATTGAGAAAAAGTGCGGAAGATAGCAATTTTAACGTCCTTGCCTTGGGAACCAATTTCATGGCTTCTGCTTCATTTCTCATTTCGTCCATTTCGTCGTGGATTTCAATTCCGCCTCTAAACCACGTCAGAGCTGTTGTAGAAATACAATCAATAGTGGATGTTGATTATAGTTCAATCGTTGTATAGATTATCATGGTTCAAAATAAAAAAACTACGAGAAAATCTAAAGTTGCGCTAATCTATTCGCAATGAAATAAAATGAGCATTTACATATTATTCCTGATCTTTCTTAAAACTCATTACTAAACATCAAACCACCGAAAATATGTCCAAATTTTGTTTACATTTATTGTACATTTTAATTATAAAAAGTTAAGGAGGTCCCCAGAAGGTGGGCATCCACACATAGCCATATGTATTTAGTGGTTGCCACTTTTCAGGCGCAGCACACCATTTTCCGATTTCTCAAGTTTGGATATGCATGTGCATGTATTGGATTTTCACTGTAAACTAAATTTACATTTTATTTTACATTGCATTTAAATTTTACCAGATTAAAAAGCACTCAATTCGATTGGATTTCAATCCCCAATTAAAAACAAAGAGAAAAAAGTTTCAAGCTCACATTCTTGCGCTCTAATTTCTTGTCCAAGATTCAACAGCAGAAATTTCGGGGATTCCTTGCAAATTGGAAGCGTGCACAATTGAAAAATTGCTGGTATGATAGTCAATCCTAAAAGAAAACGTTTCAGTGTCGGTATTGAGAAAATGAAGTGCAAAAATAAAAGTGGTTGAAATAATTAGAAACTTTTCCTACCCAACAAGTATGGCCAGAGATCTTGGGTGCCTAAGCACTGAGGTAGACCCAGAATTTGTGCCAGCAGGATGGAAATGGTTATTACTAATTGGTAGCTGGTGCCAACAGCTCCACGAAGATGGGCTGGCGATATTTCGCTGAGGTACATGGGCACAAGTCCAGCATTTAAGCCTATGACATGGCAATTGAAGAACATTTTCCACTTAAAAGATCATCTTACAGAAGTTCACTTAATCATCACTTAAACTCACCCGAATTGATTCCAATGAAAAATCTTCCTACGATAATCATTTCGTAAGATTTGCCTAATTTGGAGAATGCCATCAGCAAAGCCCCAATGAAGACGAAAATATTGTTGAGGAGAAGCCCTCCTTTTCTGATAAACAATGGAAACAAGTAAATACTTGCCCAGCTCTAAACAAAGCGAGGAATGCTTTGCATTTATAATTTGGTTATTCCAAAAACTAAATTACTTACCGACCAAATCTGTTGGCAGTATAGGCCGTTGCAAGACCCCCGACCATTCCACCCACGCAATATATGGACACCGCCAGGGACCATATCAACGTAATGCTGCTTTGAGGCATGGGCTCCCCAGACCGTTCGACATTAGTGTCATTGATGAAGGCTTCAATAAGCTGTAAAATAATGATAATAATAATTTATTTTATGATATCAGTAAAGTGAGTGATTTTATCACTACGTATGCTAAACTTCTCCAATTAGCGTACAAAAATTAATTAAAACAAGTCAGTTTTTATAAATAACAGAGTCGAAAGTTTTTTTAAAGTTCCGAAATATACACTGCATAATGTGTGAACCTTACTTGTGCACGAGTCTACCGACTATAGGTGTTATAATTTACGAAATTGAAAATCGAATCAGACCCTTTTTGGTGCAATTTATTTAAAGATTTAAGCGGTGTTAAAGGAAATGTGCACACCACACTATACAGTGGGTTTCCCCTAACAGCAAAAAAGCTTGGTTAGGCAGCTTGCAAATTTTTCGGTTTTTCCTAACCCTTTCTAACCTAACTTAACCCTATCTAACCTCACCTATAACAGATAGGCATACATTATAGGCTGGGTTAGGTTAGATTAGGACAAATTAGGTCTGATAAGTTATATTTGCAAATTTCCCCGCAATGCCTTTGAGCTGTTAGGAGAAGCCCACTTTTTGCGAGGTGTGCACTGTGAGGGTCGAGTTGACCCTCATGACCCCGAGCAAGGAATGTGCACGGGTCAGGTTGACCCCGCCAGCATGAATGCTGGAATGTGCCCCGTGCCCCCGAGCCAAGCGCCCTC
>JAQGAF010000598.1:0-46554 GCA_034687865.1 Kryphioiulus occultus | reverse complement strand
TAAGCACACTTATCCTAGCACCAGCGGATTGAACGTTATTTTGAGAGGCCCAGATATCTGGTCCACCCTGTATAGTAATACTCAAATTAAAATTTGTCACCATCTGGAATCACACACTGCATTTTAAAACAAAGTGGCACGTTACTAGTTGGTTCAGACTTGTGAAATTGTTTTTGAAATTGGGAATTCACTGTTGTCCATCGAAAGTACTGAGTTTTCTGCTTACCGAAGTAAATATTGTGTGGAAAGAAAGTCTTGCTTGTGAGTTTGACGACATCTTAGATTTGTTAGCCTGTGTCACATTAGAGGAGTCGTTGAAAGTTAACCTTTGTATCTTGTTAAACACATTTTTTTTACAGGAGAAGGCAATAAAGATAAACGATCCTTGCAGGCAGTTTAATAAGATGAAGAAGTACCATATCACTTCCAAATTGGCTAGAGCAGCCACGAATCCGAGAATCCACGTGAGCCCCATAATGAGGGCCAGCCTAATATAGAGGAACATTCTGGACCTTTCATTGACGTCTGAGGATGAGTTGCTCCGAGCAATCTTTGTTGACTTTGTGGTTTGGCAAATGGCTTTTACTGTAAGCGAAAAGAAAACCACGTTGGCTATCAGCAAAATTGCGAGTGGCAAAGCAAAAAATGTCAGCAGGCCATGTCGGTTGTTGAACCAGCAGAGGGGGCTGGCATACATGGGCTCAAGTCCAGGCATCCAGTGGGTCATGTCGTTTATGAACGCAACCAGAACTATGATGGCAGGCAGCAACCAAGCGTACATTGAGTAAATGCAGAATTCCCAGCTGACCCCACCATTTCCTGGAGATCGTGTCTTCTTGACTGTGCCGAAGGTGCGGAAGACATCGACTGCCATGACATTCATCCAGAAGAAGGCAGACAGGAATCCAAAGTGGACGATCAAGCCAATGCCCTTGCAGAGCTCTTTGGAACTTGTCACACCAACGCCAAACTCAAAGGCCAGTTGGGCTGTGAACAGGGCTATGGAGAGACACAGCAGGTTTTTTCCAGGGAGGTTCAGCAATGGCGGGGTTATGATATGAATTATGATATGCGCCGCCAAGCACACCAGCGACAGCGTAGTGCAGACCTTGGACAGTATGGACTGAGCCGTTGAGAACTTCCAGTTGAAGTGCTGATCGGTGTCGATGCAGACCAAGATGGTGGTGGAGTTGAGCACCTCGTACTGGCTGCTGTTGTAGAGTTTCTTGATGGATGGGATGTAGATTGAGTTGTTGTGATGGCGGACGAACTTGTCCTTGGTGACGTAGAAGGTGGGGCAGTCGCTGTCTATGACTGGCATGCCAGTAAAGTTCATGGGATGGACATCACTGGCGTTGGTGGCGATGCACTTGCCACTGTCGTCCATGAGGTACTTGCGGCCACACGTGTAAACGCGGCATTTATTATGCAGTGGGTCGCACAGCTCCCCAAAACCGCAGGTCAGACCACCAGTGCCACAGGCTCCAGACTCCCCCACCTGCCGTCCTCGACCCATGAAGTCCAGCAGAAGAGCGTAGGAGTGGATGCCATGAGGTCGGGCTTTGTCACCGACGTCTGGGACAGTGCGTACTGTCTTCGGGCAGAGCATCCGATTCGCCTGTTCCCCATTGCAGATGGCGCAGTACTCGTTCTTGTAGAGTCTGGAGGAGTCCCTCGCCTTCACCACAAGGGAGTAAGACTGGCACAACGTCTTCTCCCTGTTGCTCATCCAGCTGGCAGGGCAGATGCTGATGACGTCATGACGGCATTTCCGGGCCCCGAACTTTCGGTAGTAGTTCATCCCTCCCAGACTCACATTCTGGATTTGGTATGTGATTCCGTCAGTTTCGTTTTGGGAAACGTGGTAACGCCACCACCGCTCTCCAGGAACGTAGCTCCAGGCCTGCGTATCAGTGGTGCAGTTAGGGTGGTTAAGGGGACAGTTGATCTGGATGTCCCACTCATAAACCTGGTGGTCGTCGTTGCATATGGCGCAGTAAATGTTCGCGTAGGTGATGTTGGTTTCCTGGCTCAGGACTGGTAGGTCTAACGTGTAATCATATTCGGCCTGAGGAACTTGACGCCTGCAGTGGTTCTTGATGGCACCATTGTCATAATCGAGAGGACAGGAACCAATTACGTACACATCGATTACCTGAAAAAATAAACACCTTGTCATGAAATTGGTTGATTTCCTGCCATTCGTTGCCATGCCTTCCATGTTAGTAGTCGCTGGTTAATGCTAATTGCAACAGGTTAGCCACATGTACTGTATGTTTAGGTACATGCAGGTTTCGTAGAAGTCTGAGATAGAAAGCATAAAAGACTGGCTTTTTATACCATTTGCACATGTTGTCGGTGACCCTACAACCAGAATGGACAGAGTTTGGTACATGCGGGTTTCTAAGAAGTTTGAGGTAGAAAGCATGAAAATAAACATCCTTTCTAATATCATTTGCCCGTTTTATTTGAAAATGTGTTTATGCCTATGCGAGGAAGGCCCGTCCTTCGTATGTCAGGTTGTCAGTGACCTCTGTGCAATTGACATTTGCGTGGTGATACCTTTCAACCAGAATGGACAGAATTTGGTACATGCAGGTTTCTAAGAAGTTTGAGATAGAAAGAATGAAAATAAACATCCTTTCTAATACCAGTTGCACATTTTATTTGAAAATGTGTTTATGCCAATGCGAGGAAGGCCTGTCTTTCGTTTGTCAGGTTGTCGGTGACCTCTGTACAATTGACCTTTGTGTGGTGCCCACCCTATAACCGGAATGGACAGAGTTTGGTACATGCAGGTTTCTTAGAAGTTTGAGGTAGAATGCATGAAAATAAACATCCTTTCTGATACCATGCCAATCCGAGGATACAGTATTTCATGTTGTTTGTGAAATCGGAGTAATTGACATTTGCGTGGTGCTTAACCAACGATCTTTGACACCATAAATTTGTTACATCATGCCGGAATGATTTCATGATTTCCGTACAAATTAAGCCCATAAATGGCATCACATGTTAATTAACCCCTGAAGAGCTATTTGGTTAACGCCTTGGGGATGATGTCATGAGTTGTTGTTGCTGTGCCGGATATTGACGATAAACAGCAGAATTAATACGCAGGATGAATTAATTAAAATCGTGTTGATAGCTCCGAATTACCAATAAATATATAGAACACAAATAAATTCCGTCCCCATTTTGGAGTAGAGACTTGGGCCGCATCATCTCTGAGAAGTTATGGGGAGTTCTGGTATAGGGGCATATCCAAGTTTTATGACACCATCATAAATTCACACATTTCAAATATACACATGTTGATTATTAACATTTGTTCATGTTTAATCCAGTTACGTGTACATTGGAGTTTTTTTGAGTGACACATCACATACGGCATGTGTGGGTCACCATGTTATAGGTATTAAGCGTGTGCGCATGATTCTTAGAAAAGTTCTACTCATTGTTTGTACATCACAGGTGCAATCAAAAATGTTATCATTATGTGGAAATGTCAGGTAATGAAGTAAGAAAAGCGGTTTAAACATTATTCGGAATGTATATGTATACAGTGTTGTTCTCATTCCATAGAACATCATATAATTTGCCGCTTGGTATTTTTGAGATTTACGAGTATGAATTGCTCACTGATACATTTTACATATATCCATGTTCTGAGATAAAACATATGATCATCATTTAATGCAAAGAGGGTTTCTTAGACTTGGGTTGTCTAAATGTACATACAGCTCAAAAATTTTAATTTTAATTCGTCATGCTTCCTATTAACTCGTTTTGGTAAAGGTTAATGGTTAATCTTTGGGGTTTAAAATGACTAGCAACTATTGTACCTACAGTAACCAATCACAATTTCTGTAAATATTTGTCTAACATATGCCTACATTCCACGTATTGTCTATACATGTAATTTGGGAGTATTTGCATCTGACTCTACAAACAAACATTTCCACGACAAAGTTATTTTGTAAACATAATAAAACAGGCTTATAATTTGCTGAAAATATCGCTAAATTTAGATAAATGGCTGTTTTACCATTTGTTGATTTTATCCCGACGTCATTCGTCAGCTAAAACCATGTATTGATCACGAGACATTTTAGTTAGTGTTTTCTCTAACAACATCATAACATAACGTCAACAAACAGTAGATGGACAGTTTATCCTAAAGTAATGTATCTGTATCGCAATTCTCAACCTTCTACCCGGATTTGGTAATAAACAAAAACACCTTAAAATGGTAACAAATACAGTATCAATTCGTCAGATTTTCGAAAAAAAAAAACATCTCTGTTCAGGCAGGAGAAGAGTTAAAGAAATAAAACTTTGCAGGCGTTTTGGTAAAACTTTCTTGCGCTCCACACATAATGAAACCATATTCGAGGATCCATATATACATGCAATTACAAATGCATTTCTTCTCAGTTTTTTAATGTAGCACGCACCGCATGTGTTAAAATGGGCATAAACTTTTTAACTACAGTATATTGTTAGTCATTTGAGGAATGCTGAATTCGAAAATTAGAATTACTTAACACTTTACCATCGGATGAAAATTTTGAAAAGCGAAAGAATTTTGTGTGTGAAAATGAAATATTTCTACATTATATTATGATTAATCCGGATGAATGACATGCACTAGGGAGCAAAATAGAAAAATGTTTACCAGATGCTGATTGTCAATACCGCTATATCATTGCAAATCATTTGTTTAGTTTGACTCTTCGTCGAATTCGAATCAATTGGTAAACAAAATCTAACTTGGTAATGGTGGTGGGAAACCCCACTTAATGAAAATTTATTTTTTACTGGAAGGGAGACCCGGATCAGAAAAAGCATGCCGTGCCATACCGTGATAGGGAGGGTGTGGCACTCCCACCCACGCAGCCCTTCCGTATTGTTGACCAACATGTCATCCTCAAACTCTTCCAGGGTCTGGGACGGGTCCATCTTCATCAGGACGTCCAGACAGCAGTCCCCATAACGATGACAGTCAGCATCGCAGAAGCAGCGGTGGTCCAAGAAGTTGTTCCAGGATAGGTCTTGGGGTGGCCTTAAATAGGCCTTCTCCCCCTCTATCCTGGTCATGTTGGGCCTGCTGATGTTATATGGCTGATGGCAGTAGGCAAAAAATTCGAAGCATGGCAACGGTCGAAACACTCGGTACTTGCTCGGTGTGAGTGTGGTTGTGGTCCGGTTACTCGCCACCCTAACCACAGTAATTCTAACACTCGAGAACCCCTGCGTCATGAGCACCACCATCGCAATAGCCAACAGGTTTTTCATTTTCGGCAGAAATTGCTAAAAAGCTTGTCAGATTGGTATTTTGACTTAAGAAATGCCACGGGAAGCTAAACGTTTATGGAGGCGGTCATTGGCACCCACTTAGCAATGATTTGATCTTTGGAAAGTTTCAAGGAGAGTTTATAGTTACGTCATTACTGTGATGCAATTTAATTAGGATGTCAGCGTCTGATGAATTGATCAGTTAAGATGTTGTGAGGTTTCCCCAAGCAATGTCAGAATGCAGGATCAGTTGCATTCAGAAACACCTCAAAGTCGGTTCCTCTATGAAATTCACTTCCACTTTGACATCATTTTTGACATGGTTTAGTAAATCTGCAGTCATGGATCATACCTCGTAAAGTTCAAGGCCATCCGACAGCATCCCTGGGGTTAATGAAGTAAATCTGCTTTCGCATCCTCTGTGGGTCACCACTAGTTGTTGTTCAAAACCATTCCTTTGTTGGTGTAAAAGATTGGACACAACTTGTCCACGTCCATGGATCACAAAAGAAAACCAAAGTTAGTCAGTGATGAAACTTGATCAACGAGCTTGATTCTGGAGCTGCTGCTTCCTCCATGGACAGAATGCTGACTGAGGTGGTTGCTGCGTCTCTCAGTCACGTTGAAGTGCAATGAAAATTGTACGCCAGCCTAGGCAATCAATCCCCCACGTGATCGGCAAATGTCGACTTTCGTGCACATTGACTGGAGCACATGTGCTCGGTAGAGGCGGTGTCAGGTTAATGAGGCACAGGCCATGGAGAATAAACTTTATTCTGAGAGTAAAGATCAAAAGCAGCGAGCCGTAATGGATATGTATTTTCAAGCTGATTCTGTAATGTTTTACTGGGTTTGTTTAATCCTGGTGTAATGGGCGAGGTTATTCCCCGTTTAAGCAAATGAGCAACAGTTCGCCATGCCAGATGTACTGCAATGAGCAAGAATCTTTATCCTGAAATTGCATGTCCTGAAAAGTTCAACAAGGAATTTAGCTCATTGTAACCAGTTAAGCGAGCTAATTGTGGCGTCTTACCAAATTGAATGAAATTGTTCAATTCGCAGACAGCTGGATTTTGTACGGCAAATGTTCACTAGAGAAGAGAAGAATCTGTACACTCAGATTAACAGGTGGTTAATCGCCCTTTTTTCGAGACCATGCCAGTCTCAACACCAATCTCATTCCGGTAATGTAGTCGTTTGGAAAACAAATAAAATACATGTACAACATCCGCTTGTTTGCTGTATTCGAATCGGACCACTACATTCCAGTTAACATGCTCTTCACCTGGTTGCCATTTGGAACAAGCAAAATGTTCACACCAAAAGATAGCACGCTAATCATATTACATTTTTACAAAATTGTTCTGGTATGCTAGACCTACTTGTCAAGTACACAAGACTGACACCTTTCTAGCTGTCGCAATTTATCCTTTTTTACCTAGCCTAAACTGACCTAAAAATGTAATTTCTTTATTCAGCTTCTCATCCGTCAGGCAATCACTGCCAGCCTACGAGCCTTTAGGAGAAGCCAACTTTCTAATGGTCTCAATGACGGAGCAAGGTCTAATTTGTAGTACAGCTAATTGTTCTGTGTTAATTTGTAACTCATTATTTCGGCTTTGACAATCTTTTAGTTTGGTGCATGAAACATTTGCGTTACCGATTTATACATGGCAAATTTTGCGAATTGGCTTTGTTTTTCAGATAATTTGAATGTTGTATTTCACCAGATGTTTGCCTTGTAGGCTTATCAATGAAACATAAATACTTATTGAAATGGAAGAAAGCCTAGAACTGTTCTACTGTGGCTGCTATTATTACGAAGAATTGCAGATTCAATGCGTGTTTTAGCTGTATATTATATCAAGGTTGCGTTGAACTACACAAACAAACATAATGCGCCATTTATAATGCAGAACAGGATCGAATGGCGACCTCGCATATTAGTTATTATTTAGGTCAAACTGGCTGAATTAGTATCCAGACTACATGTATATATCGCGATCGATATTTCTCAAAGAACCCAAACAATCTCACCTATTTCTTGGTCTATTTATAGGAGGCATAAAAATCCCTACCTTGGAACCCTGTTCCTGTCATTATATAATACTAGGAACGTTTTCTTTTCTGTGGGTTATTACATTTGACATTTGCTACAAAATCATTATCGACTGAATCTGCGAAGTGCGTAAATAAATGCATGAGGCTTTTAATCTCGAAAATATACTGTTAATGGTTTTAATGTTTAAAGTAATGCCAGATTTGCTTACATTGTCATCCTCATAGGGCCTCATAATGCTACATAAAACTGTCATTTTTATCTGGTCAGGTTTAAGGGCTATCTAAATGCTCTTGTATTCTTGGTTTTGGCGAAAGAATCTAACCATGCAATGCCCCTCGTGGGCGTTAATATTAAACCTTGAAAATGCTTAAGTTATCTTTTACACCAGAAAACTGATTGCTCGTTTATACTGTGCTCTACAAAAAATTCAAAATGTGTGGTCTGCATCATATTAAACATAAGGAAGGTAGGGTTTTACTCCTTTAAATGTAAAGATATTTACTTTTTGACGAAATGGATCTCAACCCATCCAAGCATATAACCCAAATAACATACTTCTTTCAAAATATGGAGGAATATGGTACAGGAGTAGGCCTACATTCTGCACCTTTTTACTTTTTAGCGTGTATATTCTAGTAAAGTGGACATATGCATTCCAGATTGCATGAACTATTAGAACAGTTATCGTTTATACATGTACGAAAGTAGGCCTATTTGCCTGCATTATTCATATTTGAATTAATCTGATGCACATGTACCGGTATATTAATTCAAATTATAATAAAGTTAATCTGTGACATAATAGCTAAACATTATAAGAATGCAAGAATGAAATAAACATAATTGGATATGTGAAGAAATTTAGCAAAATTTTAACGGATTTATAAGTAACCGAAAAAAGTAGCTAGAAGAAATAGAAAAACATGTTGACAAGATGTTATTCTCGGGCAACAGTTTTGCTCTGGCTTTCCTCTTATTAGATTTCACCTGGTTTTTATGACCGCTTCGTAGCACCAATCATAGGTTTTTAGACCCTAATAGCACTATAGAAATAACAACATGTATTTGGAAAATTGAATTTTATAGGGCATCAAAGAAAGAAGCCTTTCATGAGTCCTGGTGCGGTTTCTGGAAATTTATCAATCTGTGTCGATTTGACTATTGACCGATAACCATTCAGATCTAATGGCTCGATTTTAAAGGTGACATTTTCAAATGCAAGGTCTTACAGCTGTTGTGGCCATCCTCTAATTACATTCACAAAATTTAACTGCTAAGCAACCGAAATTACCCTGATCTAAAATCCCTTTTTTTAAAGTCCTTTTCCACAATTTCTTGCTGCGAATACTTGTTTATCATAGGTTTATTCCTGTATTTCTCTCAGAATTTTAAATTGAAGTGCAAAGAGGATGTTAATATACTGTTATAAAATTGATTTTTCATAGTTTCCTATTTTAAAAATGAATTAGTATGACCTCACTGGTACCATCCATCTGTTTTTTCTCCTACAGTTTCATGACACGAGCATCTGGATTTTTTTAATTTTCAATTTACGATGATGTGTCTCAATGTAAACCCAATATCCTGTTATCTTTCAAAACATGAATGAAACTGCCACGTTTTCAGAGATGGAAATTTGAGAAAATGACTCGCTTGAACTTTGCTATCGATTCGAGCTAGGGCGTCAGCTTATAATCAAAGATGTATAAGACAAAAAAATCACACAACGTGATTCACCTAAATTCATTCTATACGTTTTGGAATTTTTCGTTACGTCATGTTGGATGTCAGTAATTAAAAGCCTTTCGAAAAATATTACTTGGGTTAGAAATTCCAAACCGGCTTTATACACTTATGAATTCCATGTAAACAAAACATGTAGTAGAACATGTAGTGAGACCACATTTAATTGTCTTTCGACGATTATTTCCCCTAGCATTTTCTGTGAATTAATGACAACATATTTTTTTTTAAACATAAAACCTTTAACAAGTTAAATTGCATGAAATACGAATAGTTAATTTAAGTTGGATCTTTTTAAGCGGAAAATATGGAACATAAACCCAGAGGAAATATACGGCACTTGACCCAAATTGTATAGTGATGCATGAGAATGGTTAGTAACCTGAGCTCAGATTTAGGTCGCTGGAAATTTAATATGTACCTTGGTTGTTGCCACACTTAGCATATTGGCCCTGGATTTAAACAGTGTGGGTTTCTAGGGCAGGCTTCGAAATTATATTCCATAGGTATATACCGTACATGCACATGTATAAAAACAACATATAGCTTCTGCTAACTATTTTTCATTAACGTGCTATAGAGACATTGCCGTATACTAGATCTAGGTATAGAAACCTAAGCATGAAACATGTTAACATTTTGATTGTTTTTCAAGCTGAATGTTTTTATGTCTGCATGTTTGGACAATCTAATGAAAATTATTTTGCTGAACAATCCTAGCAACATCTTTTAGAAACTGCCACTTCTTTAAGAGACTTTCCATGAAATGCAGCATTGGAAATATAATTTAAAAATGCTGTGGGATCCCCAGAACTTTAATGACGTGGAAGTACTGATGGGTGTGTTCATGGATTTATTGTCTTGTTAATTCTGGCGCCGTAATGTCGTCTGTCATTTAAAGGCCCCAATCGAAAATTCTAATACGGGTTTTACTACCTAAATTTGGGCGTTCGAGTAATCTCAATGAATGTCGTACTTTGAGCACTATGGACTATCACGGTTTTATATCGACAAGCTGAAAATATGGTGGTCGCACGTTTTCTACGCTATTTTGAACCGGTTTCACAGATGCGCATGCACTGTAATTGCCCATTAAACTTGTTGAGCTCAAGTTCAAGTACTGTATAAACATAATCCTAGCAGTGTTGATGCATCAATATATTTATTGGCTGACAAAACGCAAAGTCAAACTTTTATTAAAAAAATCTGTAAACTGGAAATTGTACACCTATACAGCTTTTGGAGAAAAAATAGAATGCTGAAAAGAACAGTTAATACATTTAGATGACATGTAATTAATTTGGTACACATGTTGCTGAATACTTGTTTTATTAATTTTCATGTATCAATTTCCAGTAGTTGTGTAGGTGCAAATCGACCGACAGTGGTTTATCTAATGTAAAGCGATCAAGTTAGGAATAATAGTGCAAATTATATGCGCATGATTTGTGTTTCAATAAATGACTGACCACATGTTGTGCATGTCTCAAATGCACAACATGTGTTCATTTGCATGCCTCAAATGCACATCTAAAGGATAAACAAATTCCTTGTCAAAAGTAAAGCCTCACACCATTGACTTACGTTGATCTAACCTACATGCATGTTATTGTAAATTGAAAACATTTTCAGAAGCATGTTATAAACTCGTTTTAAAGCTAGCATCGTGCATTTTTTAAAATAAGATGGCCTTATCTGAAGGTACTTTAACTAATGTTCTCTTCATTATAAATGCCAAGTTATATTATTCTAGATGCTGTAAAAATGTGCTTATGCAATTTATTTCAGGAAATATTAAATTGCAAAAGCTTTCAAAATTTGAAAGAGTTCAGATGCACATATCATGAGGCAAATCTGAAAGAAAGACAAAATTTGTTCCCCGTCGATTTTTAAATTACAAGAAACCACCCCAAATAGTGGTACAAGATTACGCCATATAGGTTATTCAAAAAAGTCACTATATACAGCAGTCGAACAATTTCATTTCAATAATCATTGCACGTAGCCAGTTTGCGTCAGAAATTGTCACTACATACAGTATTCCATCTATTTTTGGTGTACGCAGCTGTTTTTCGCTATAGATTGGTGCATGTTTTGTCATCAATAGTCAGATGCCGCCTTTTAGTCGTAAATCTGTTGAAGATTTTCGAATTTAAAAGTAGTGTCATGTGTTTGTGTTTGCTGAGCCCAGGCCCACCGCAATCCGATTAACTACAATGCATGGTTCCATAGGGAACGCCTACGTGAAATAATGATAAATGCCCTTTCCAATTGAGAACCACTTGCTCAGTGCCATATGTCTATGACATTCTGAGCGATGATAGTGCAAAAAGTGTCCATAATTGGATTGGGAATGTTCACGCCCGTTTTATCCAATGCATGATTTAAAAAAGTAAAAAAATGTCCAACTACGAGCTTTTTAAAGTTATAAATAGAATCCTTTCATCTGGCACACTGCTATACTGTAAAATAGGAAATCCATGGACAGCTTAAATATGTGATTTTAACAAAAAATATTGTAAAAGAAATCCAAACTCATACTATGTCAATTACAGTATATAAATTGTCGTATTATTAATTCAGTTTTGTTTAATTTTACAATTTTTTTAACGCTTTGCACCAACCCATGCATACAGTTTGTGAAATGTTAACCCCCCAGTAATGTTAACCCCCCTAAAAAATCAAGTGATCAATATCACAAGTGATTAATTTCCTATGTGATTTGGGGGTAACATTACTGGGGAGTTAAAATTTCACAAATTGGATGCATGGGTTTGTGCAACTATATTGATTATTCGACAATTTATATACTGTAATTGACAATGTATTAGTTGGGATTTTTTACAATAATTTTGTTGATATAGGTGATATAGAGGCTTTCAATCAGCCTCTTCCTAAGTCAACATATGCGTTGCGCTAGCTATGATTTTAGTCAATATTAATCAAAAAATCCATGACGACATAAAATGCATCTCAGTAAATCGTAAAACGATACATGTGCGACCATTAAATTGAACCCGAAGTCCTCCAGATGGTTACTGACCTAGGGGTAATTTATGAAGTGATATTTTGATTTTTTTATTGATATTGATCACTTGATTTGTTTTTATTGGGGGGGGGGGGTTGGGAACATTTCACAAATTAGATGCTGGATGGATTTCATAAGTCGGGGTTGTTGTTTACATTAAGTCACGTAATCAAGTAAGGCGCACTCTATCAATATTTATCGAAAATAGTTGTCACCATTTTTGGTAAGTTCTTCGCAATTTAATAACCTGTTAAGAAAACGCCCGTAATGGTAAGCTTCAGGTGGACTTACAAAATATTTAGCAAAGTGCCATATAATTGTTATAAAATTGAATTCATTAAATTGAACTCAATTGGCTATCGCCATCTAGCGTCGATGTGTGAAAACTCGAGAACGAGGTTGCTCATCTTTCTAACAGATGGCGCGCTCAACATGACGTGTTGTGTAGGCGGCAGGAGGTTGAAGGACCGCTCATTGAAATTCTAACAAAGCGTCTTACAAAATCTTCTGAAAGATAGCCCGAAATTGTTAGCAGACTTATTTAACAAGTTGATGTTCATCGAGTACGTGGGAGTCATCTTCCTCATTCCAATTTGCATCCCACATTCAACAAACGTAAAGTTATGCGTGTGCACGTGCGTTTCTCGTCTTGTAACTATGTTTGAAAGTACATGGATTAACATATGCTATTCAGCATGCACAATATTCGAAGAATTATTTCCCAATTCGCTTTATTATCTCTGAAAATAATTCGTTTCCACGACCAAGATTGAGGGAACTTACATCACAACAGGATTAAACAGCTGTATATCATGTTGAAAGTAAAATAGGCATGATCGACCTATTTTAAAAAAATGATTTAGTAAATAATTGCAAACTGATTTCAGAAGTGGTCAATTTGATAAGGTGTTTTACCAGTAGTGGTAACATGTATCTAAATGTTGTTCACGGTTTCATAAATTCAACTTTTTTTGTGAACCTCAAATGCAAAAATTTGAAAGCATCCTCAGGAAAGTGCTCGTCATGGTGCATTCCACTTCAAGAGTTGAAGTATTTAAAACGTAATTTGTATTCCCACGACACACTGGCTTGACTTACTCGGGCAAGGACAAAGTCGCCCACGGATGATATCATAAAGGATACATTAAACCCTAGCTCAGTTTTCACCTCATGAACGTGGTTTGTTTAACAGCGTTAATGGCTTCTCCAAATTCGAATGGATTTCGTGGAAATTTGGCTTCTCTTTTTCCTCAAACTTTTTCTGAAACTAATAAGTCAAATGGCGCCTTGTATCAGATTGACTCTAATGTCAAAGTGGAACTGATAGACGTTTACACGAAGTGAACTGAACTTGTTATGGGCGTGATTTTAGCATTGTTGTTAATGTCTAGACCATCTACTGTACAGTATATCGTGATTTAATTTCACTGAGATTGTCTCATATTGTAGGCATCTGCTGAATGGCAATTAGACGTTCCAGTATTAAGTCAGCATTGCTGGACAGGGGATTATCCAAATGCTGAGTCTCTTTAATTTTTTTTTTTTTTTTTTTTTTGAAAATCAGCTTTTGTGTAACTGTAATTCACCATTTATGAGCTAGTTTTTATACAGTACAAATTTCGGTCAATGATGATGTCATTACTTGATGGGAGGGTTTGAAAATCACGATTTTGTGATGACGGAGTACTTGAACGTTCCCTTATCACAGTAAACACCATGCAGCGTGAATGGGGACGTTCAAGTATTATCATCATCTTGTGTTGGGGGATATCGAATGTTGGGTTAAAATTCATCGTTTGTGATCTGATTTGTATACAAAATTTCGCTCAATTCTAAAATTTATCGGTATGATTATGTCATCATTTGTTCAGGTGATGACAAATGCTGGCATAGGAAGGGTGATTCTGAAATTCGCGATAAAGCGATGACATAAGCATGTGAACGCCCCCAATATCTTATTTTCTAAATTTAACCCATTTGAAATATAAGCCAAAAAAATGTTGCTGAGATGCCTGAAATCTCAGGCATTCGTGGCCATGTTAATCAGACCAGCTATTAATCGTTGGTATTCAAGCTTGGGTCTCTGTCTGCGTGGGGGCCAAGCCGCCTTCTCGTTAGAATTTTACGAGATTTCGTGAGGTTTTTTGGGAGAAATAGGCAGGGCACGAACTCGTGTCCTTAGTCGGGTTTCAAAGGGTTTTTAACCGGAACTACTTATGGTAATCCAGGAGATCGTTATTTTGATTTCGTGCAGACTTTGCCATCCTTCATTAATCAAGAGCCTTCTCTGCTGCACCATCAACGTCCCACGAAACTTTCCTTTTCTCCTTTTTGCATCCATGGTGGGAATTTTACCATAAAATGTTCACCTGAAAACTCGTTGATGCTGGAAACCTGACGCGTTTACTACGTAATGGCTTAATGATGGCAGGGCGAGAGATTCAACCCTTATATGGAAAAGTTTTAATTTAAGTAGACTAGATACTCGACGCTTTTATACTAAAACGTTTTACAGTAGTTTGAAGAAGACGTTGGCTTGCTTTCAGACGTTGGCTCAGTTGTTAATTTTTGACAAATTAGATTATAAACTTCCACGTACCACGTACAGTATCATCATTTTTAGCTAAATTAATTTTTATGCCATTCTGTTACTACTGTAGCAAGTAATATCCGAGCCAATTTTGTATGTTTGCAATAAAAACAATTCATTAAAGGTTAATAGCATGAAACAACCTCATGTTGACAATGTAATAATACGTAAAAAACATTTGAATACTTTGTTCTTGATTTTGTGTAATAGCATGTATACAAAATGTTAGCTGTATTCCAAATGTTAAACATGAAATAATAACTTTTTCCCCTCCCCTGATACTTAACATCACGTGTGTCGAGTCAGTAATGATATAGTGATGTCAGCTGTGGCAACTATAAAGTTCAGTCGTGAATTTGGGTGTTTAAACTAAATATGTGCAATAATTTCAATCAAAATTTGTAAAAATGTACTGGTAATACCACTGATATTAGTAAGGTTTCTACTAATATCATAACATATCAGTAATTTTTTACTGATACCATTACGAATTTCATACTGATTTGTACTAATCTTTCCACCAGGGCTTTCATGTAAATAATGTAACAACCACATGACGACATGTTTTCGTGACATACTGTATACGCGTTTTTGAAGAATCTTTTTCACGCTTTTGATACTTTAATTGTCTCTAAATTGCTCTTGAACATGTAACAAAGTTCAGCGAAATTGAAATTGAAATGTCTCCCACTTTATTTTTGCCAATATGTCGTAGTAAAAAACGGTTGTCCTCGACTTAATCCCTGAGTTACCTAAGTGAAGAAGCCAGTTTTATACCATGTTTTTCTGTCATTTTTTGTTGCTTAACGAATTTTTTGTGCTCTCTGGGGCTCGAATTTAATGATCTTAATTCCATTTAACATGGAGGAAAGTCTTCCAGCAGCGTATCAAATCGCTATCAACGAAACCCGTCAATTTGGGTTGCTCCAAACATGGTGACGATCGTTTTGGGGGGTCGGAAATAGCCTAGAGCGCGCCATCATTACTCTGCCATTTAATAGCTCCATCTTGTATCCTGTCATGGTAACAAATTTGAGAATGTTCATGTTTTCCCTCGTACGTAATTTCATACGTTTCCTAAATTTTTTACATGTACCTACTGTATACTGTATTATGATGGATCAGATTGTGAATAGAAAACACCATACTGAGAATTCTTCTGTTTAACAATTTCTCGAAGTTTCAAAATCGTATTGAACAAATGTAGTTTTTTTCATTAAATCTGTAGGGCTTGAGGAATGCAGAATACCAAGTATTCTGATAATTCAATGTTGGTATACTGCACATGCGGTTTAACTATGTTTGTTGCGGTTATGGAGGTAAAAACAAGTAAATTTTCGGTTATAAATTATGTTGATGCGCGCATTTTACGTTCTTATCAAGTACGAGCTCGTGTAAATTTTGGAAATGTTTTTAATCGTGTTAGAAACCCATTTACACCACCGCATTATTTCTAGCACCGAAGTGGCTTTCCTTTGCTTATTTTTTTCTCCAATTTTGAAATACCAGCTAAAAAACGAATGAAAAACTTAGTCATCAAATTCCAGTAGGAAAAAATGACGTCACTCTGTCACGGGCTGTCGAGCGCGTAAAAATGTACGAAGATTTTAAGGGGGATAAATTCTGAATTCCTTCAGATATCAGCAAACGAATTCCTGAATGTTATTTTGTGGTTTTGGATGATGTGGCCAAGAAATTTCCGTATGGGCTTCAACAAATCCCCTCTTTATATGATGTGGGCAAATACGGAACTGAGTTTGTTTTTCACTGAATACCCACTGTTTTCTAGTCTTTTAGTATGACAGTTGGGATTTTATGACTGCATTTGGACGACCTGTTTTATGTAAACAAAACAATATACAATGTGTATACGGAAAATGTGCTGGTGGGTTAAAGGAAATTTTGTTATAATTTTATTTTAATTTAAACATAATTTTGGGCGGAAAATGTTGACCCTAAAAATTTTATATTTGAACACCCAGTGTTAAAGACGCCATTGTTCAAATACTAACATGTTTGATTTACAAGTTTTCTGTCATAAATATCTGATTTATATTTACACGGTAATGCACTGCTCTGTAGCAATATTTATGCTAATTATTAGTAATATGGAAACGTTTTGTTTATGAAATAATCTGGTTTTCTCCTTGTTTCAAGTCCTCTTTTTGAGATCATTGACATCACGTACTGCAGTGCCATGCGTGTGATGCGTTATGTCACTGGCTTTTATTTCGAAAACAACATTCATCAAAATATTTTACAAAAGCTAATTATGATTCATGTTTGTCGAAATGAAGCAGAAACATGTTAATGGTTGACATAATCAAGAATGCAGTATACTGCGAAATTAATGAACATGCTTATGATGTAGCCGCTATCGTTCAGTTGTTCGTAGACATGTTTCTGTCATTATAACATTCCTCGGTGCCGCGTAATACGGCGGAACTACTGCTTAATCTGATGATAATCAACATACATTTTAAGTTATCGAATTTAATGAATTTTGTCAAGGGTGATTGATATGTGTATGTTAATGAGACATTTTGAAAAATTGAAACATTTGACAGCCGCATGTGTACACGTAGGGCAATTCGTATCTCATATCAGAGTATGTTGATAAAATCCCTAATTTGACGGTGGAATTTTCTTCAGAAAATATATGAAATTTCCCAAAGGCACGAAAAAGCTTGATTAAATTATAACAAACGATGTTGCATGCATAACCTGCTTCTGTTTCACTTAAGAGCCATTATCTGTACGTTATTTTGTTGCCATTATTTACATGTTTCTTTTCATAATTACCGGTCAAAATTGCTACCTGGGCAAAACGATTTAAAGCTCCTATTAATTACCCACGTATTTGTATTTGCACGTACTTTGCTGGTCAGATTTTGACAGGTTGTTTTTACTTACTAGTTTCAACTCAGCTGACTGCTTTGCAAATTTGTCAACGAGTTGTTTAATCGTAAGTTGCAAGTCAGTTTTGCTAATCGTTACAGTTTTGCATGATCGTGAGTCTCTCGAAGCATTTGCAAATTAGTACCATTTTAGAAAATAAGAAAATGTGTTCCATTATCAGGACACGAAGCCCTTTTCGAATTGATTTTATGGCTCGATTGATTTGCATAGCACTCAGAATTTTTTTTAAAATACAGTGGACTCCGCTTAATGTGATCACATTGGGCCCAGACTAAACGAATAACAAGAAAAGGCGATCATTATTTAATTTTAATTCTTAGGTGCATATACATGTACATCACATAACTTATCTTTACAAAGCTATTTATAACTAAAAAACACATATATTGGTTTGTTTCCAATTTTTCTTACATTTAATAACATTCTCATGTTCATGAATGCGTTGTATTTAGAAATCAATTGATTTATGCTGCACCCCAAGTGCTTCTGTCATTTCAATACTTCTTGGGCTTTTTCCTACTAAGATGCACGTTTCCTATTCGTCAACATCAAAATCATTTTCATCAGTCTGCTCTGTTTGACTCGCAGATAGCCAGACGACTGTCAGATTTAGTCATTGGGGCTGCTATTGGGGATATTTTTGTCAATGAATATTGTCCTCGAAATTTTCGATATTCATAGCAGATGGAACACCATTTTAGATAGTTAATCCAAAACTTCTCATTCCTTGCGTCCTACGAATCCTCCATGATGAAAACGATAAAGGAATTGTTGATCACAATAACAGATGAATTTACCGTGTATTTGTATACGAGCGTTTGAGACTTAGCGATTTTGATAACAATAAACGAATGATAACATTATTACTGATCATATTAAGAAGCGCTCACTGTGCTTGAACGCTTGACAATGGAAATGGTGAGAAAAGTTTGATGTCACTGAGCACCAAACCATTGAAGATTTAGGGTTTAATTTATTTGTGCAATAGCTTTTGTCCTTTCAAATACATAGTTAACGAAAGAACGTCCACTCCTTTTTTAATGTTCTCAAAAGGGACGATATGGGCACTCTGCACCACAGGGTCCCACAATTCCTTCCAAGAGGTGCAATCGAAATGAAAGGAAAGGAATGCGAGAAGGGATAAAGGTGATCCCTTTCAAATTTGGAAGAAGCACCCTTCCATTTTAACAGAGCACCAAATCAGGATTTCCTCGATAAATCGGAAATCCTCAGTGTCCCAAACCAGTCTGCAAAAGTGGTTGCCAAATCGCCCATAGAGGTCGTGCAACCCTTTGTGGAAATATTCTTGGAGTTTACCTCGTTATGCTAATAAGTTCAAGCTCACACCTCCAAAAGAGTAACGCTCCACAGTTTTATTGACGCCAAGAAGGTGAATAATTGTGCCAATCAACCTAACTTCATTAAATGCTCTCGGGGCGTATAATAGGTGACCAGTGACAATTTTCGGTAATAAAGTCGTCTGGATTCACACCATTAACACAGGGCGTCTTGAGGAACCAAAGCTAATGAGCTTTTAAACATCTGGGATGATCCTTGGACGAAACTCGCCAGATTTGGGCACTGTGGCCAATCGACTGGTTTCAGTCACAAACAATTGCTGGTTCTGTTGCGCTGTATTTACCAAGGTATAAAACTGATAACCATGATGTATGAGAAACGTGCATGCATTTTAATTGCTCAGATATTGCCTTGTAAGCTTGACTCGTATCATAAAACATACTCGAATTTAATATTTACATATTTATTTTTGAATAATATCTTATTGAATGTGCGGCTTTTTTTCTGGTTGTTTTCTCTCTTTCCAATTCACATGGTTTCTTTTGAATAATATTCATATTTATAATTTTTAAATGTCGAATTGGTGGATCACTGCCAGCAGACTTTTCATTAAGTACCTCATGAAACCGGTGCCTACTTAACAGAGGCACTTACATGTGCGTGTTTTACATAATGCAGTGCAACATTTTTAGTGAGCATCTTAATTAGTCCCAACAAGGCCAGTTTATTCAGTGTTAGATTTTAGCATGTAGTTTGACGACACAGTGTCCTGCTGATGTGAGTTAGTATTGGTGAAGGGTTGACATTAAATCAATATCCATTTCGGTTAATATCCACCTTGAGACAGGATGCTGATTGTTGTAATTCAAGTTGAGATGAATTTATGGTATTGAGAATGGGTACCTTGAAGATTTCGAAGGCATCTATCTTCCTGAATATAGAGCAGTAACTATCCATGCAATTTAAATAAAACGAAGTAAAAAACAGTGTACATGTATTAAATTGTTAGTAGTTAAAAAAATTCGGTAAAATTAGAACAATATATTGTACAACGTAGTTATTTTAGTTTCTCTTGTTTGTCGTGAATCAAAGGGTACTGTATAACTCGTTCTTGCTTGTAAACAAAAGAAAAATTGACGAAGGTCTACGTACGATTTAGCTTTCTCTAGTGTCCTTAGCTTTAAAACTTTCACATTTTTCTACACTACTCCATAATTGATTAGCTGACATGATAAGACTCTCTGAAGCGTAAGAATGCACTTGACATTCACAAGATTGATAATTGCAAATAAGACGTCAAATCAATTTTCTTTTAATACTCTCGAAAATTGAGCACCTGCATATAGTACAAATTAGTATGTCTTAACAAATGAATCTTACAGTATATGCACAATTTATTTTGCTTGTAATTGAACATAGAAAAATGCTGAAGGCAACTTTTGAATAGACAACTGGTTTCAGTTGGCTCAAATTTGTAGTATTCGATAGCGAAACACTAATACCAAAATACTGAAATAAAATTCACATTACTCAATTACATTTATTCGAAAATAGATCCCAATTGGTTAGTTAAAACTGAGTCGCCGACAGATTTGGACTTTCATATTCAAGCAAAATAATTCAGATATTTTTCGAATTTATTTAATCCCAGAAACAAGGATGTGTTTCACTAACTTTCTATTTTCACTCATCTTCCTCTTAAGGGCAATGCCTGGAAAAGGCGAAGGATAATGAGGGCAATTGGTAATGCAGTGGTAACCTGAAATTAAGTTTGCTTACCTGTGTAATGGTTTTATAGCCTCCTTTGCATCTACCATTCTCGGTATCGAATTAGTAAGCACAAATAACCGGTACCGATAGCCAACATGTCGCCTATGCAATTCTGTGGTTTGGTCGCAGTCACTTTGAAGTCCAAGACATCGTATACTGTCTTTTCGCATTTACCTTCAGATTAGAGGACATTTTTACTTCCCCATTTCTTTAACAAGGCACAATAGAAATGCACATACAATGTTCATGTAATTCCAAGGAGTCATTTCCATGTTTATTTTTATTTTTCATATTAACAGATCATTGATTTAAAAATCTGTTGAGTGTTGATACTCTGAAGTAAGACCAAATTATCACTCGCTTGCCAGATATAAATGGGAAGTGCGAAACTCCAAGATGCTACTCTGTGACCATAAAACGACCTCGAATTTGCTTACATGTACATGTGTATTACTCGACATCGTGTTTGGATCGCCATTGTGTTTCTTAGTACAGTAGACTCCGCTTAATGTGATCACATTGGGCCCAGGCTATTTTGATGGCAATAGCCGAATGATTCTAATAGCTGAATGCATGAAAATGTGATCATTATTTAACCACATAATTTAACTTTACAAAGCTATTTACAGCTAAAAAATCACGTACTGTATATTGGTTTGCTTCCAATTTTTTACATAACTTCGTTAATGAAATTCTCATATTCATACATGTGTTGTACTTAAACATCAATTGATTTATGCTGCACACCTAGTCAAGCTTATTAGTGCTTCTGTCATCTCAGCACATTTTGGTGGTCTCTCAACTAAGTTGCACGTTTCATATTCGTCAACATCAAAATAATTTTCATCTGTAAGCTCTGTTTGACTCGCTGACAGCCTGGCACGTGGTAGATTTAGTGCTCGGGGCTGCTATTGGAGTATTTTCGTCAATTGACATTGAAAATTTGGAAGAAAATTCCGCAAAATTTTCGATATTCATAGTAGATGGGACATCATTAAGACATTTTCTTCCAAAACTTCGCATTCCTCGTGTTTTACGAGTTCTCCTTTAGGAAAATAATAACAATAAGCCGATTGTTGATTTCAATAACCGATGATTTTTCTGTGTATTTTATTTGAGCGTTCGGGACTTGGCGATTTCGATAACACTGTCCACGACCACATTATCCACTATCTCATTAAGCGGAGTCCACTGCATCATTTACAGTAACATTTCAAACAAGTGTCATGTTTTCTTGTACAGTATGTCTAATGAGAGCTAGATCAGTACTGAAATCAGAATCACTGGTCACGACAAAGTCAACTGTGCTACTTTATCAACTTCCAATCGTACTCTGTTGGTACTTAATATAGATTTAAACCGAATGATTATTCACAATTTACTACGTTGTTGTATGATGGACAACCTTCAGCCTTCCCATTGGAGAACTGCTGGCTCAACAGACTTCTAACAATCCCATTGTCCCTGGAGTGCTATTGTGGATCCTAATCTCACGTCTTTCTTCGACGTTCTTGAGATGCAAGTAGACGTGAAAAACGTGCTGCAATCCTTTGTCAAAAAGCCGTTTTCCACGCCAATTCAATCGCTGGTAATGGCAGACCTCAAAGATCGCCATTGCTATGAAAAGCCCTTCAAAAGTGACGGAAGTTGCTGCGAATTGAACATGCCAAGTTGAGGAAGTGTTTTTTTTCGCATTTTTTCCTGCATGATTATTTTCGGCTCTTCAGGGTTCATTCACTAGGTGTTTTGTAAATATGCAGGTTTCCTTAGGCCCGCGAACACTTGCCCCAAGCAGGGATCACATTTGGTTGAACAACACCACGGTGGCCCTGTTTGTTTATCTCCAGAATTAATCCTTCCTCGCATAATTAATCCGATGTCAGCCACCTTTTCGGCTCGGCGAGGTAGTTCACACTCCTAATTTGCATAGTTTCACATTTTTTTCTGGAAACCGAAATTAACAAGCGAGATTTTCTTGCATGTTATTGTCCGGTTTGCGCAGGGTGGTTGGTATGGACCACTGGTGGACAAATCAAAGGCAGTTTTTTTGGATGAATGCGTAATGGTCAATTGGAATGTTGCGAACAATACTCAATGTGCTCTACACCAAGTAGTTTGCACGTTTAGAAATGTTTGTTCCCAAATACCAAAATACCAAAATTGGCCCAATCCCATATATTGATAAAATATTGTGTTGTTGAAATATATTAATAATATGTTATGTCATGTATTAAATAAGTGAAAAATATATTGAGAATATATTGCACAATATTCACTTTTTTTCATTAATGCAATGGAGGTCGAACCTAGGACCTTAATTTGGTTGAGTCGTATACCATACATTTTCAGCCACCTTTACAAGAGGAAATGCAGTGTTAAAAAAGGTTGTATTTTGTCTTGTTTGTTGTGTAATATATTTCTTGCCCAACCCCCAGTAACTCTGCGGTCGCCCATGACTGTACATTTATTACGAAATCAATATCGTACAATAATAAAAATCGAACAAATTTGACTTTTAAATCAATAAATTTCACCAAATTCTACTGATTAATGTCGAAAGTTGCCAGAAAAGTCTTAACTCCAAATTTAGCATTTTGCATAATTATACGTTTGACATTGTGTGTTTGACGAAGTTTACCTTTGTTTTTCACAAAGTTATCTTTATTGCTTGTTTAGAATCGCGAAATGAATAGTAATTTTCAGCAATTTCGTGTCTCATTTCCAAATGTACATTGTAGCATTTTGCATAATTATATTCGTTGTTTGGCATGGGGAATTTGGCGAAGTTTACTGATGTTTTTCACAAATTTACAAGTTTATCTTTATTGCTTATTTAAATTCGAGAAATTAATCTACTACCTTTTAAGCAATTTCGTGTCTCGTCTCCAAATGTATAGCATTTGGCATAATTATATACGTTGTTTGGCATGAGGAATCTGGTTAAGTTTACATACATGTATTTTTTTCACCAATATTACCTTTATTGCTTATATGAAATCACGAAATGAATCCAGTACTTTTTACTTAATTTCGTGTTATTTGTCTAGTAGGTTTCTTCGTTGACAATTGTACTATATGCCGTATATGTCTGAGCAAACGGCGGCGAAATCAAGCAACCAAAAAATTGTTTTGAAACTAAAGGATTTTTACGATGATCCATACAAGTGTGTGAAAACACCAGCTCTTTCGTTTTTGCGACAAGGCTTTTGGAAAAACAAATTCTTGTTTTTTCACCAAAAATATAGGTAAATCATTCTCGCCCTGCTTTCCATGCCGACAGGGATGAATTTAACGAAGCGAATCAAGTTATTTAGAAAAAGGGGTGTAAATTAAAACGGCAGGTTTTGTTTCCTTTTTTTCTGAAACTGCTTCCTTTTTTCACTCTAGATCGAAATTATGGACGTAACTAGGCGAGGAGGACGAGAAAGCGAATGATGGATGATTTAAAGACTATATAAAAGGATCTTTTTTGCTCATTTAAAATGGTAATGATGATTTGGCGGTAAAAAATCAAAACTTTTCACCCTAAAACTTGGGAAAATTGTTTTCTCACAATTTAACGGCATCGCACTGATAAAATTGGTAAGATTTTGCAAAGTCGATTGCGCAACTTGCCCTGAACCGAATTTTATTATTTTTGCCCTCCTTTTATATCTTGGACCTGAGAGCTACCTCAAGTGTAAATAATCGAGCTGGATCAGTCTCAAGCACGGTGCTTGAGATCTTGCGTGGAGTTGATCTTAAGCACTTCGTGAGTCTTCCTCTTGAAACGATTGTAATGGTCCGCATGTACATGTAAATTCCACACGAACTTGACATATCATTGTATTTTTATCCCAATTTATTTAAAAAATTGAACCACTTAGATGTGTCTCGATCTTAAGTGTGTCATATAGCCATGTTTGGAATATACATGTATAGTTGAAAACGATGTCAAGGACCTGATCACAGGGTATCAAGATGGATACTTGGGATCTTGCTTGATCTTGAGCTCTTGAACATGCACATGCAATGTCATGTAAGTGTTCTTGATTGATGTTGTTATGGTTTTGACTTAATTTCTTAAAATACGAACATTTAGACAAGTTCCATGCTCAGCACTTCCCGATCTTAAGTGTACCAGATATTGCAGTGCTTGCGAACTACCACGTTTTTTCATTATCGCGTCTTTCTTTGGTTTTTCCTCAGTATTATGTAAAAAGTGATTACAGAATGATTGCAAATTGATGATGAATTTCAAAATAACGGTACAACTAGGTTGCAACGAGTTTATAGCTACTTGGCAAACTGTGAAAAAATGATTGTTCACGATATCGGTTAGCAAGTTTGCGATTTATTTTCTACCATAAATTGCTGAAATTGATCCAATATTGTTCTATTTGATAGGTATCCAGGTTCAATCGTCATCACGGAATAGAAGTTTACCATCAATGTTTCACCAGTTCTTCGGTTTACAATCCGTTTTCTTTCGTTTCCAATCAACTTTGCGATCAACTTTGCGATCAATTTTCTATCAGAAATTGATCCATATTTAATTTGATGCGCATCCAGAAGCAGCAGTCATCACGGAATGTCAGTTTACCATCAATGTGTCTCCTGTTCTTCAGTTTGCCATCAGTTTTTTCTCGTCTGCAATCAACTTTGCGATAAATTTTCCATCAGAAACTGATCCATGTTTAACTTGAAGCGCAGCCTGCAGGATCAGCAGTCATCACGGAATGTCAGTTTACCATAAATATGTCACCAGTTCTTCAGTTTGCAATCAACTTTGCGATCAATTCTCTATCAGTAATTGATCCATGTTTAATTTGATACGCATCCAGTTCTTCACCAGTTTGCAATCAGTTTTCTCTCGTTTCCAATCAACTTTGCGTTCAATTTTTCATCAGAAATTGATCCATGTTCAATTTGATGAGCATGAAGAGTCAGCAGTCATCACGGAATGTCAGTTTACCATTAATACGTCACCAGTTCTTCAGTTTGCCATCATTTTCTCTCGTTTAATTTGATACCTATCCAGGATCAGCAGTCATCAAGGATATCAGTTTACCATCAATGCGTCACCAGTTCTTCAATTTGCAATCAGATTTTTCTCGTTTGCAATCAACTTTCTATCAGGAATTATCCACGTTTAATTTGATGCGCATTCAGGGTCAACAGTCATCACGGAATATCATGTTACCATAAATGTGTCACCAGTTTTTCAGTTTTCCATCAGTTCTCTCTCGTTTGCAATTTTCTCAATTCAATTCAACTCAGTACCATGCAGTCAGCAAAGATATGCGGTGTGGCAGGGGGTGTAATCCATCGACCCAATTTAATTGACAAATGTTGTCGCAGTAGGGTGGACACCAACATTATTGTTGAAATGAATGTCTCGAACCTTACTGCTACCTTTGGAAAAGAAGTCATCAAGGAATATCAGTTAACATCAATGCGTCACCAGTTCTTCAGTTTGCAATCACTTTTTTCTCGTTTGCAATCAACTTTCTATCAGAAATTGATCCATGCTTAATTTGATGCGCATCCAGGGTCAACAGACATCACGGTATATCAGTTTTCCATCAGCTCTCGCTCATTTGCAATGCGAAAAGTACGACCAACGATATGCATCCGAATGGGCTCTCGTTTGCAAACAATTATCACTCTGCAATCGTCGTTTTCCACCATGGACCGGATCCGATCATACATCACGAGCATCGAAAATTCGTCGAAATTTGGCAGGCAGGAATTCGCCCCGCCCCCGTCACCCCCTCCTCGTGGGGGCACCCCGGGACCTCCTTGTCGAATGCGGAAGAATGCGGCCGTCCCATTGGTCAATCCGGCTCGGCGTGGTCACTCGCCTAGGTCTTTATAAAAGGTCGATCGGAGGCCTCCCCAAAGCACGACTTGACCTCGGCCTTGAAAACAGAAGATCTTGGAACGAAGGCGAAGGACGAAAGAGAGAAGAGATTTCCCTTTCGTTCAACAGCATCCACGGGACTGCAGCTTCTCAACCGATGCTGGCCAGCGAGACGTTGAACTTTTTCCAGCGCTGACTCTCGCCGTTCATCGACACCCGAATTCGGAGTTTCTCGGCCAAGGCCAAGGTAAGCCAAACTCATTTATCGCTTTGGGTTCAGATCAGGAAATTGGGTCGGAAGAGAATTGAGCGATCGCTACCTGTACCAGCATCAGCGCGATGGAGAAGCACGACTTTTGACTCGCTTTCGTTACGGCTTAATTCGAGCTCTGGAAAGCTGGTTTTGTCCCATCCAGGAGCGGAGGTTCAAGGAACTTCCATGTCGCATGGCGTGCTTGGTTTGGTCTCAAAAAGTAATTATTCTCGTCTGTGCAATCTCGCTGTTCGATTTTTATCTAAGTGTAATTACACGTATCTGGAATTGTTTTGAAACTAATTGTTTGAAAATACACGTTCTTCGTTATTGAGGGTATGTAAATATTGAGTCTGGGATGGACAAATTTTCACCGACGGGAATTTATGAGGGTTTTGAATAAGATGTCGAATTTGCATTCGCAACAAAAAGTCGTCTGGAGGATGCCAGGTGGAATTGTGCGGTTCACAAAAGGAAATTTTGAACATCAAGGAGGGGTGCAAGAAATCGAAACATTCAATAATGTCAGCGATGAACGATGAAAATGCGTTGTAGTAATCACGATTTTCGAATTGAGGCTAGGCTATTTTCGTCGTTCAAAACGATTCAACTATGTCTATTTTCGATGTTGAAACAATTTAACTTTTGACGTTCAAGTTTTTGCTCAACACGAGCTGAAATGCGAGTCGTGACATCAACATTGTTGAAGTTCGCATCGAATTGGATTTTTTGCTGCGAACATTCTAAATTTTAATTTTTTACATATTTAATGATGTGTGGAATATCGAACCATCAATTTATGTAGAAAATTGGTCGTTTGAAAGTTTTATTAGAAAATTCTGATAATGAAAACGAGTTTTTTCAATTGAAATATTCAAAAAACTGTAAGTGTGCTTTCATTATTAAAATGTAAGTTATAATTTATAGTAGCAATATGAGGATTTTACTAAAGTGCAGATTGAAATAAAATCTTTTTCTAAAATGGTAACTGCATGCGAGCAATTTAAAAGTTGAAATGAAAACTGGAAACTATATCAGAAGGAAAATTATTCGATGCGTTTTGCCGATTTTCCACGCAAATCCCTTATCTTACAGCTGTATGTTCTCCAAAGTGAAATATTTATTTTGGCACTTTTCTTATAATCGCAACTGGTTTCCACACCATTAAAAATTCCTTGACTTTCACGTTAAGTACATGCGATTAACCTGACAGGTTGTGATATGATTGAGTGCAATTTAAACAGTTGAAAATCTCGTTAACAACATGGCACGTTTTCCAAGGTCATGTAGGTAACGACTATTTTTTGTGTATTAGGGTATTAAGGGTTATCCACGCCTACACAACACACTTTTTTCGTTTTTGTAGACAATGAAAGTCATTACCTTTTTAAATGGGGTTTACTCAAGGTCAAAATGTGGTAACGGTTTTTATTTCCTTTTTTATTCGGTCAAACGCAGTTATTTTATGTGATGTTGATGGAACATAAACCCATTTTGCGGTGGCGCTCCCTTGCCTTGGTGTTTTCATTTTCATTGTTTTTGGTGTTGTTTTTTTGCAATGAGAAATCATGTATGACAAGTTGACAACCCATCCAAAATGTACATCTTGTAAACGAACATCCCGATAGTTATCAGATTTTCTTATAATTTTTATCGTGTTTTTTCTACTTAAAGCTTGTTTTTTTGATGAGTCGTCGCCATTTTTCCGGTCAAGATGTGGTTACGATGTTTTGGGTTATCTTGACATGGCTTAAATTACGTCCTTTTTATGGCCGTTTCAATGTGAATTTGGTTTTCATAGGCTGCATGGGTGTAGTCTTCGCATTACAATCCAAAACTAAGTCTTATGTGCAAAAAAAGTTGTTTAATATCTGAAATTATTTGGTGAAATACGACGCCTGAATCCTGAAGAATGTTTTAATTGCCACCCAGAAGGGATGAGAAAGGCGAAATTAATAACAAATCCCAACCGCCAGCTAAAAACATCCCAACCCTGAAAACTAGCTGCAGTTTCATAATTTCATAATTTCGACAAAGTACAAGATGTTCTAGAGAAAACTTTCAGAAAATGTCCGGAACACGTTGTAGAAAATGTCATTTGTGAAATCCAACCTCTTTACACGAATTTGTTTAAAAGTTTGTGGACAAGTTTATAAGATGGTTTTAGCCAGGCACAAATATAAATGACCTGAAATGTCAAGAAAATTAGAGAAAGTCAAGGAAAATTCAGCAAATCAACAACAGGTTTTACGTAGCTAAATATTGGTTAATACAAAAATCTGGAGGTCACAAGCAATTCTTTAAAAGAAATTTAAAAACTAATCTAAATTTGCTGTTTCTTCCTGAAAATTTGTGTTCTACTGTATCTCTTGCAGATGTATAATAAGCAGTAAATATAGCATTCCTTAAATTGGCACGTGATGTTTTTTCATTTTTAGTGGTCAGGGTGGTCGGGAAAATGTATTACAAAACCAGGAAAAACCAGGGAAAAGTCAAGGAAGTTGAAAATGTTATCTCTGAGGACAAAATGAAACATGGTTACACTGTGTCAGATGCTGTTATCATACCTGTGGCAAGTGTGAATAATTGTGAAAAATTCCATGGAAATGAATTTCGCAAGAAATCCAGCTTAAAAACAGGAATTCTCCCCCAAACTGTGATTATTATTATCAGTTTTTTTATTGCCTATAGGGTGCTCTTTTGAAGACTATTTATAATAATCTTAAAAATTGTCTTTATGTCTTAAAAAATCATTTCTATGAAAATACACTTGAAATCCATTTTTGGTCGAATTAAAAAAATTCGCCTACGACGTTCTCTTAAACAATGCTATTACATTTTACACCATACAATTTTTTTACAAAATCAGGCTGAAATCCCCTATTTGTGGTCTAGTTTTGTAAAAAAAATACCTATGGCGTTCTCAATATTGTAGGGGGGTCGCGTCCTGTAGTTTGAGATGCACTCTTAGAGTTCTTGAAATAGTTATTTTTTCAAAAATATTGGGTATAAAATGTGAAAAAATCATATATTTTCATGTGAAAAAATGTGGAAAAAACCAAATAATTGCATGTGAAAAAATATGAAAATTATCAGATTGTTGGATGTGAAAAATTGTACACCATCTGGCCACATGCCTGATTATTGATTTGTTGAATTTTACTGACTTTTCGAAGTCGTTTCAACTGCCCTGACATTTCCAGCTTTTTCAGGTCTGGGGAAACCCTGGTGTTTATAGTTGCTTCCCGTGTACATATTTCTCGTGTGATGCATTTCGAAAATGACGTAAATGCAAATTCGCTTTCGGGTCAGGTCAGATGGGCATCTTTCTGCAAATGCAGATTCGCTGACCATGTTGATCATTTCACCTTTTCGTTCTCGTTTTCCTGACGCCAAGTGCAGATTACCAAAAATGGCACTTTCTCACCTGGCCAAGTTAATGGGTCGGGCCACGCCCTTGCATTTCGCCTTTATTTTGGGGGAATGCGTTCGCTGTCGCGACGGGGTGACAATGAGTGTCCGAGCCGAACCCGGGGGAAATACCTGTTTGGGCTGGGGCTGGGCTGACGACCGCTTACGAAACACGTGTTCTGCGCCCATCTTCGCCAAAAAAAAGGGGTTTCCAAAGTCCAGAAAAGAATGCGAAAAAAGCTCGACCACCATAGCGACCCACGCGCCAACCGAGGTTGAACGACCGGCTGCAAGCCTTACGTCATCGGACCAAAGGAGGAAGAAAAGAAAGGAATAAGAAAAGCGATAAGGGACAAGGAACGAGCCTTTTATCGCTTGGCTCCCCTGCACGCGCCTTTGTAGCTGCCACCTAATGGGGCTTCCTTCTCTGGAGGCGAAGATGGAGGAAAGTGATGGGGTGAACCGAGATAAATGGGAACTTTTCCCGTTTAAGAACAATGGAGGGGATGGGGTTTTGGAACGGTAGGAAAAGGATGCTGGGGTTCTTGGCTTGTTTTTTAGCAGATGTGCTTCAGATTGTCCCTGGGTTACTTAAGATTTCTCGAGATTACTTCCTTCGATTCACCTAAATTCCTGAGGGATGCGCGGAAATGGGACGTTATGAACGTTGGCCAGAGGAAAATTTCGTTGATGGGGTTGTCCAAGGAATCGTTGATGGTGTTGTCCAAAGATGTCTTTGGTGGTGTTGTCCAAGGATATCGTTGATGGTGTTGTCCAAAGATGTCGTTGATGCTGTTGTCCAAAGATGTCGTTGGTGGTGTTGTCCAAAGATGTCGTTGGTGGTGTTGTCCAAAGATGTCGTTGGTGGTGTTGTCCAAAGATGTCGTTGATGGTGTTGTCCAAAGATGCCGTTGGTAGTGTTGTCCAAAGATGTCGTTGATGGTGTTGTCCAAAGATGTCGTTGGTATGGTTGTCCAAAGGTATCGTTGATGGTGTTGGCCAAAGATGTCGTTGGTGGGGTTGTCCAAAGATGTCGTTGATGGTGTTGGCCAAAGAATTCGTTGGTGTGTTGCCCAAAGATGTCGTTGATAGGGGTGTCCACAGATGTCGTTGATGGTGTTGTCTAAAAATGTCGTTGATGGGCTTGTCCAAAGATGTCGTTGATGGGCTTGTCCAAAGATGTCGTTGATGGGCTTGTCCAAAGATGTCATTGGTGGGGTTAGCCAAAGATGTTGTTGGTGGTGTTGGCCAAAGAATTCGTTGATGCTATCCAAAGATTCTCTTGATGCTACATGTATATTCTTGATTCTATTGATTTTGTTGATCGATGATTAGGGCTGTCCAAAGATGGCTCTTGATTTGCGCACATTTTCTTTTAAAAGCCTTGTGGACACCTAGGAAACGTTTCCTAGAAACATGGTTTCAAATGGTCTCAAAATGTTTTCACTTTTAAATCAAGGAAACTATGGGGGCTTTTTCCTCAAATATGTTTCCGTATACATGCATGTTTCCTTGCTAGAAAGGTGAAAACATTTTGAGGCGAAAAATTTTTCCACATTTCTAGCATGTTTGAGTAAACATCTGGGGCCTTTTTTCCTCAAGTGCATGTATGCTTCCACGACCATTTTCCTTGCAAGCAATGCGAAACATTTTGAGTAAATCTGTTTCCAGAAACCAACTTTCTATAAACGTTTCCAAGGTGTGGACTAGGCTTTTGCCATGAAAGTATGCAAATGTTTCTTCGATATCATCACATCTGGGCAGTTGTAAATTCCTTTTAGATTCGATTTAGATTGGATATGTATTTGCCCTCCACCACATAGCATGCTGATTGTGGCGTAATGACTAGATTAGAATACATGTAGATTGCTGGTCTTTTATTTCAGGATTACTTAATTCACCCTCAGGGTTTGTTGGTGTTTCTGAGTTTTTTCAGACGATCATCAAAACCTGACAACTGCAACCTCCCCACCAGACAATGTTTCGTCAACTTTGACCATTAATTCACCAGATCCCATACACGAGTGAGTGGAAGAGTCAGAAAGTAGCCAAGGTCCATTGCCCTTTGGACATTGTCGTCAGCACTGTCACGAGAGCGCACAAAGATCAGTTGTTTCACCTCGATAGCATTTGTAATGTCTGCCGAAGAATGCCGCCAATCTGACAAGGTCAAGGGCCATCACATGGGCATTGGCCGGCGTTATTCGAAACCCAAAATTGACGGTTCCTAATGATCCAAATTATGCGTAAGTGGGCCGCATTTTGTTATGCAAAACGAGTTCGAGGCATCAGGTAAACGAATTTTGAAAATTCCGTAACCGGCTTTTGGAGTTTTTTTCCTAGATATTTCGGCTGTAAAAAGCGCATTTTTCAATGCTCAGGGAGGAGACGAGGATGAGTAAAAAACGGTGAGTTTCACTGGGATGCTCGTAACAGGTCTCATTAGCAGGGCCTTAAAAAAAGAACATTAGCGAACATGACATCTGAGTTTGTCAGCGTTGCTACATGGTGGGGTCTGGTGGTCACTGCGTCAATCTTCCTCGCTGTCATCTTTGCGAGAATTATGACAGGTGTCTTGTCACGAGCCGAATTAGTAGACGGTGCTTTTGGACGAACATTAATTTCACTACTGGGTGCAGGATTAGTTAGTGTCAATGCGAAAACTCGTATGTATATAGGCATATTATTGGGCTTTAAGAATTAGTGGTTCAAGTAGAATGAAGAAATTGAATCCGGAGTGCATGAAATCAAAATATGCAGACATCAGTGCGTAATACTTGAAGTATATGAAAAAAAAAATTCGAACACTTGTTTTCGGCCATTGAAATCTGCAAAATTCGGTACTTCGACCACGCATTTACACGTAGGCTATGTCTTGAATTATGGTATCAGGTTAAGAGTGCTTAATTTCACTCTGCCCTCTATCGGCATTATAGAGCCGATTTCCTACGCGTCCACTGCCTATATACAGTGTACAGCTGTACATGTATATACGTGTATATTTGAAATAGTAATTAGGTGTATTATTGACTGTTTTGAGTTATAAATTTACCATTATTTAAACAAAAAAAACTTACCTAGAAAGTAACATGTATAACATGCAGTTGCTAAAATAGCACACAAATTTAGGCGCAGAATTCGATTTTATACACGTGCAAATTCTGGCACGTGCTAACATGGTTTTCAATAGAAATTATAGTAGTCGTATTAATTCATTTATATTTCCATAGTTATGAGGTTCAAAACCGTCACCAGAGGGTAGAGTTAAATTTAGCACTCTTAACCTGATACCTACTATAGTAGTAATACAAGTGTACATGTACATGGTTAACAAATGAAGTCGAGCGAATGTGTGTGAATTTTAAAATTCGCATCTTAGTGTCCATCGGCATACCATCTATCCTTTAAAAAGTAGTATAAGAAAAGCGCACCTCCTTCAAACATGTTTCTTAAAAAAAGTGAGCTAAAATGTTAAGCTATAAATAGACATTCACCACACGCAAACATTTTTTCTATGAAGGTGGCGTCCATAAAATTGCATAAACAAATAAGTCAAATGTTCAGCTTTTCCCCTAAAAAAATGGAAAGAAAGCGCCATGTTTTTCTTACGAGGGTGCATAATGCAGAACCATGTACGTGGCTGAATTTCTAAATATTGTTTATAGCGCAATGTATCATGGAACAAATTTTAATAATCTTTCCGGTTTAGAAACACACGCGGTGAATGTGAAGTGAAATTCGATTGACATTCTCATTCGTTATTTAACCGAAGAAGCTTAAAATAGAAAAAAATACATAAAAACTGTGTTTTCGAGTACCTTTCATATTGCATTATTTGAAAAGTTATTAAAACAAAATGCATTCTGGGTCCTAATTACCAGACGCTCGTACGTTTCGAATACTACTTTCGAAAGTATGTCTATTTGATCACGGCAACACCGCGGTGTAGAATGTATTTTTTCTAAGTTTAAAGTTGTAGAAACTTCAGAACGGAACTACATTAATCCATATACTTGTAGTGTAATCAAATGTTCCGCGAAATTAACCTATGTAACAAATTCCAGCAGTCTAGTACACCGTGATGTGGGTTAAAAATGATTTCGAAGAAGTTGAACCCCTAAAACTGGCAAACAGATAACGCTTATACTCAACACACACTAAAGAAAAAACGCGAGAATTAAAAAACGTGGTTACGTAGAAGGCGACACCTACATATGAGAAATCTGCATATGTAATCTAGTTTTTCATTACCAAGTGGACAACACACAGCCATTAGCTAGTTTATAAAACTAGATTTTAGTTCGGTGTGTCTTCAGTATTATAATCGGTAATGGAAAACTCCACAATATTCACCGTATTCCAGAAACACGGTAAAGTTTTCTACAGTGTTGACAGTACGTGCTCAGACAATCCACTGCAGAAACCATGAAAGCTGTTATCGCGTTTTTCCTTGGTGTGTCCTTCAGTATTACACAAGTAAAAGGAAGGTTGAGATAATAATAAAGGACCATTTTATAATTCTCATAAAAATATCATATTTACCATCATAGTTACCATTTCAGCTGTTAATTTTCCTGCAAATACATGTACTAGCAAGGCTCTAACTCTGGGTGGCTATAAAGCATTCTTAACGGTAAGAATGTGCAAGAAAGCGTGGGCCTGCCATTCTAGCGAATCATTAAAACGTGCCAACGTTGGTCGTGCACATGCGTCTTTATTCATGTACATGTACAATCCCTCTGAATTCTTCCTTTGGAATAATTTGTATTTGTTTACCTTTTTGATAACTGATGATGTATGGGGACGTCACGGAGCATTGTCCTACAAACTCTTTCTGCAGAATTCCTCCGGCTTCTGTCGGGAATCCCCATCATCACTCACCCCCCGCAGCGCCAATTTGACTAAATGCCAAAGTTGAACACTGGCTTCGTACCTGGGCCATTTTGCAACCTGAAAGCCGTTTAGCCCCACATGGGGCCCTTTTTTGCCAAATTTCTTTAAGGCGATGAAATACCGCCGTTGACACCCCCGCTTAGGTGAAACTACCTTCACCATGAACCTCTTAATTGGAGGCACAAATCATCGCAGCAGACTGGCACCGAAGTTTGTTACCTTACTTGGAAGGGTAATTCCACACCCCCCTTGAACCTTTGCCTAAAAAAACGTTCTTTTTAGTGCCCTGTTGTTATTAGACAAAAATCACATTCGATAACAATAGCTTATTAAAACGTGTTCTTTATGGTGAAGTACAGAAACATTTCACATTTTAACACGTTCTTTGATGGGTTCTAAATATGACATTTAGGTTTGAATGCAGTTTTGATAAGGTCACAAATGTAGGAGTGAACCTGTCATGCAGAACATTTAACATGTCAACATGCATGCGTTGCACATTGCATGGGGATAATTATCAACGTGTAACTTTGGAAGTAGTCTTTATAAAGGTGTTGGAAATCGCGTTTTGGAAATCATTCTTCATTATTACTCATTATATTATTCAGCATTTCTAATCTAATTTTTAGAAAAACTTTGCTCATAATTACAAAAAAAAATGTTTGGTAAATGATTATCATCACTTTTTGGGGTTTGGAAATGATGACAAATGCTACTGTCACATTGGGGGACTGTTTAAATATGTTTCTGACGTAAGTAGGTGATATGTCAAAATTATCAAATGTTAATTTTAGACCGGGTTACATTGATTTACCCGGAGAACACGTTTCGATTCAGGTCGTTCACTTTGGGGAAAAAGTAACATTTTTGATATTACGTGGCTGTTAAGTGAATTCTTAGAGAAAGTCAGCTTGTATTTGTCGACGTTTTTGCTTTCGATTTTTGCGCCAGTCTTTATTGCCTATTAATGGATTTCTGACGAAATTTCGTTGAAGATTGCGTTTACATTTCGATTTTAATGAAAGCTTAATGCATTTTTGCGCAATTATCGGAATATGAAAATGTTTGTTTTTTAATCCACTAAATTTACTAAACTTCGTTGAATGCCAACAGGATTCTTTGGTTTGGAATCTACTGTTCACACGAAAATACGTTGACCTTATGGAAATTTCTCATTTCCATATACTGTAGGTATGTATGCGCACCTTTTAGCACTGCGCAAACACGACGAAGGCATTCGGAAATTGGCAATTAGAATGTGTTCTGGCGCTGTTTTACATGTTCTTTTGGCGACAATTTCGTAACCAACAGGTTTCATCCAGTCATGCCTTAATCGGAAAATTATACAAGTAAATGAAATGTTAAATTCCAAGCGATAACCATGCGACTTGCCACGCAGTGATAAACGGTATCAGTCATAATTCCGAAGCTTCTTCTTCCTGGGTTAATGGTATCATTATGCAGGTTGGTTCGTTTTCCTAGAAAAAAAAAATGTAATAATAATATCGCGTGGAATGCGTGACTATTTCCTTTTCGTTTCGGGATGTTTATCAAAGCACGAATGTGAGGCCTGCAGCTTATCAGTCTCTGACTGGCGCATAAATTTCACTTTCAGAATGATGGCCATTGCAGGCAACAAGTGCTAAGTTGGCTCTTATTGAAAGGGTTGCCAGCCGTGCCCCCTGGCCGTTTTCGGAGTTATTTATGCTACTGGTGCTCGGTTTAATTGCTGGGGATAAAGAAAGCTAGGGACACGGATTTCCGCCAAATTATATTGGAATTAGTTCGGCGGTCAATTATATATGGCTTCTGGAAGAACCTCGATCAGGAAGGAATTGGGAATTGGTTTTGCCGTCAAAATCTTTAACATATTTGAGGTTTCTTACTATGACGAAGAATGTGCTCACAAGGAATGGTTGCAGATATTGCAACCCAGATGGCGTTCAACACATTTTTCAATCAAAAATTAAACTATTCCCTCTTGATTCCAATGATAAGGTGACGTTCAGGTATTATGTCACCATCTGGGGGGAGGGATAAGGGAATGGGCAAAATTGCACCCCCGCTTCAGTAGTTATAATACACAATTCAAAACATTCCAATTTACAGAAGCAAATTTGTAATCTTTTTGCAATAGAGCACAAATATTTCATAAGTGACATAATGCCAATCCTTCGAAAACTATTGGCTTAAGTTTTTTTAATTTATTTTTTCATTTATTTTGTTTGTAATTTTTTCAGAAGATGGAATGTTTCGCTGACGTAACCTTAAGTTGACAGTTTTTGAGTTGGATCACTATAACCTGAAACGGGGATATATGAAATGATGACATGGTGGAGATGGGGGTATAAGACAAACACATTTGAGTTAAAATCCCTCATTTGTATCGACATGGTTTTATGTGACTAAAATCCATCATTTAATTTTGATCAATGTAAAATTTTGTGAAAAAATGTGAAATTTTCTGAAATTTTCTGAAAAAATGTGAAATTTACTGAAATTTCTGAAAAAATGTGAAATTTTCTGAAATTTTGTGAAAAAATGTGAAATTTTCTGAAATTTTGGTTTCCAAGCCATTCTTGAGTGGGGACCACGAGGTAAGGGTTGCCTCGTGGTCCAGTCGAAATTTTGCCACCTGATGAGTTCCATCTGCACAGGGGAACGAAACCGGTCGTGGCGTTTGTGCAACTTTTTTCGTTTGTTGAAAAATGTTGGAATTTGGTTGTGAATTTCTGAATTATTTTTAAAATTTTGCTGAGATTGAAATTTTTTGGTCAAACATCAGAAATTTTTAAGACGATAATTTTAGCCTAATACAAAAACTAATATTTCGATATTTCCAAATTGAAATTATCTCGCAAAATATGGCATGCAATGACTTTGTCGTATTATAAGTCTCGTGCAAAACCAGCTTTGAACAACGAAGGTGCTGCATAATTATTTGGAAAGCTATGGCAAATACACCAGATTAAAAATGTTGTTAAATTCTGATAATCATGATGAATAATACTGAGTAAAACGTAGTAACACTTAGTAATACTTAGTAACACTTAATATTTTGCACGTATATGTACATGTATCTCACAAATTGTTAATACTAGCATTTTCCAAATGTGCTGTCAGCCTTTTTCCCACATGAATTAAAGAATAAATTTGGATAAACGAGTTCATTGCGTAGGAAACTATCCCCAGCATTTGAAGTGCTTTAATTTCCTTCTAAGGAAACCCTCTGATTAACACGTTACTTTCTAATTGAATTAATGCCCTCTTAAACGTACGTGGGAAAACAAGTTATAAATAATAGGCTTTGCATCCCAACATCTGCCGGGCAGAGATTAAAAATTCTAATTTATGGTTTCTCTCTCTCTATTTTCGGACTTTCTGAAGAGCACAAAAAAGAGGAAAAATTTCCATACTCGAATTTTAATTGCCCGGCAAATTGCTATTCTGGACCAGGCGCTGCTAAATCTGCCATCCCGCAGGGAAAGCGGATTTAAGAGCTATATTCAGGTCGTTTTTCGGGAAGATATTTGCTGGGCTTGTCAAAAGTGATGAATGCACTTCAAGATCCTTCAGATTCCATTGACCTCCATTAGTTTTTGTGCATTTTTTCTGCTTTTGTTTTCGCCGTTTTTTACTTTTTTGACATTCTTCTGCATCGGGAGGCTTGAACCGGCAATTCAGCATCCTAACCGGTTAGGATCCCAAGTGCTTCTGAGAGCTTATCAAAACAGGACCTAATGAGGGTCGTTAAACAGCTTAACTCGAGCCCGGGCCCTCATTAGGAGGGTCATGTGTAAACACGGGTCGTAAAACTTGATCCGAAATTCGATATTTTGACCCTGCGGTCAGTAAATGTCGTTTATGACTTACATTGGTGGTGACCTTGATTAATAATGGCAGTATTAATAAAATAATTAAATTGAAAACATGCGGACTCACACCCTTCTGATTAGCATTAAAATACTGCATAAGAGGTTCGTTAAGACTACTTAACGACACCCAAGGGCGGTGTGGACTGGTCATCACTAGACGTCGAGTTATAAATGGCTAAATCATCAGTGTATATGAAGTAATAATAATAAAAGCATAGTCGTAAACAATGCTATCATCTTCGAAGCCCTTAGTTTGCGATTGATTAACCAGATACTTAACTATCGACAGTATATAAGTAACATAAGTAAAGTGATTGTCATCAGTGAATTATGACGTTCGGTTCATGGTAGGTATATTGTGCATGCTGCATCCAAATGAGTAGTATTTTATCAAGCAGGATACTCACAAGCTGCTTGGAATTGAATATACCGGTAGATCTGATGTAGGGTTTTTTAAAATCCCATTATTTGGTTGAAGTACTTAATTGCCTTTATCGATCAAAATTTATTTCTGTTACATTCATTAGTGAGTGTCAATCCTAAAAAATAATTGTAATTGAAATTGACTAATTGGTGTGCGCATCCGCAAATTACTACCAAAACCAGTATTTCAGGTTTAGGTAGCCATATACACATGCGCAAATCAATTAGTAAATTTAACTTACAATTATTTATTTGATACTATTATTTGATACAGTTATCAAATAGATTAGCAATTTTCCCATTTACAAATTATAAATGTTATGTACTTTTTTAAATGACCACTTTCACATCATCAAACCCATCATTGTCACAATGATGGGTTTTATGATGTGAAAAAAAAGGATGCTTGCACAAGATGTTGATATCAGAATAGTTTGACACACCAAAAGACAGAATACTTTTATGTATCATCAACTTTTGATGGATTCCTTTGCGTCATCCATGTAACATCTATCTTTATAAATTGCATCTTTTACATATCTTTGAAAACGTTTTTGGATATTGTTTCAAAACATGTTGTGGAATATGGCAAACTGTACGAACATAGTGCAGAGATGATATCTATGACATCAACATGAGACATGATGTCAAATGTCATTTTTGCTAACACAATACCAGTGGCATAAGAATGCCATTACCTCGGTGCTCATCGTAGCAATTTTTGAAACTGTCACCCGCCTGCAAGTTTGCATGAAATTTCGTGACTACCTGTCATACCTGACGTCACGCATAAATCTCCATCCCTCGTCACGGTGGGGTGCTGATGTCAGCAGCGTCCTGCATGGGAATGTGACTATAAAGATGCCGGAAATTGTTCATTTCTAGAGTAATCGGACGGGAAATCCCGAAATGGCAGATAGGAATTCAAATAGAAATACGATTTGATTGCTGATTTTGGCGGTGCCTTTAAGAATGCAGGCATCATTTGCATTGGCCACACAACGAAGCATCTTAATTAGGCTTATCGCAGTCAATTTATGAGTCGGACTAATCTTCCAGAAGCAGATTGCAGCTCTCGTGAGTTATTTTCCCATCAAGCAACAACTCGTTTCAGTTTTGACCAGGGCATTTATATCGTTTTGTTCTTCCAAATAATGCGATATTTGAAAGTTTGTTTGCAGCGCAGAAGGCTTTTAAAATTACCGCATTGCAAACAATTGCCTAACAAAAGCGTTTTTCTCAATTTGTCAGATGATTAGTTGCTCGCATCTAATTTCCCAAGGCGCTCGTTCTGAAAACAACTTGCCAATACACATGCACATGTAATTAGCATATTTCTTCGATACACGTACGGGGAACGTGCGATTTTCCGATTTGGGCCCGAGAGGTTATCGCCCCTAGCAGGATATTGGGTGGAGTTGGGTGCGCAAAAAATGCAATTTTTCGAGGGTTAAAGCTCTTGTTGACCCGTCCTTGTCCCCGCGCTGCCACGGCCGAATGGCGACGAGTGATGGATGATTTCGGGAGGTTAAAAAGTGCGATAGGCCAGCGCTGGTGGGCGAAAAGGGTTAGCGCCGTGGCCAAACTCGTTTCACGGACTGGTTAGCAACTTTCCGGTTGCAGCAGCAAGCAGCATGGCGAATTAGCCGAGCTGACGCCAGCCGTTTGCCAAAAAACTCAAGTATTGTGTAGAGCATCCACCACCACCAACGAAAAAGTGTTTGAAACAATAGGCAAATGTTGCGCATGCGCACTTCTTTGCTAATTCTTTGGAGGTGTTACAAGAAGAACATTGTGTTGAACCAGGGCTTGGTTGAACTCAAGCAACTTTTAAGGACCCAGAATTGCATGGGGCCATCGGAAGATCCGAAAATTATCATCTCATATAAGTATTTCCTGCAGATATAAGTTAGTGTACTTCTGAACTGTTCTTACGTTGAAATGACATGAAAATGTGTTTACCAGCCCCACCGGTCCAAATGCTCAATCGAGCTCTGCAAAAGTACAAAAATTTGTAGTCATAAATCACAAGAAATTAATACCTAATTATTATCAGGCAACAACAACAAAATTCCTCGGCTTAGCAAAACGAGGGTTTGTTGGCAACAACATTTCGTATCCATGTTTGTCTTCGCAAATTTCAATTGACGGTGTTGTGTTTGCAAACTATGGCTATTTCCTCCACATGTTGTATTGTTTTGGAATAATTTTCATACAAACTGAAATTTATTTGTGATGTATATTGCGAGTTTAAAGTACTTATAATGAAATACATTTTCTTTGAGACTTGTGAGACCAAAACTGGTATATAAGCACCTATATTAACCCTGAAACATTTCTTAAAATATTAACCATAATTTATATAATAGAGTAAAAAAACCTAATTGGCTGCAGAAATTTGTATGTAAAATAAATATTGGTTTTTCTCAGATACTACATGTACTGTACATGTATGTCCGTAACTCCAAAATTAAAATATTGCCACTTATTATCATCTCGATATCTATAGAAGCTTTTAAACGTGATACTAGTCTTCTCAAAGATAATTTTAAACCATCAACAAAATATTTTGCTTTAAAACCAATCGTGTCTTATGCCGTGACTTTTGCGGTGCTAGATTGAGCATTTGGACCAGTTGGCGATGTAATATATGGACGTCCCCTTTTGGTTGGTATTGACATATATTAAGATATTACGGTATATTTGAATGCTCACGTTTGAATAGATTAAATTCTTGCCCTAAAATGTATTTTTGATATCTGCAATCGATGTCGACAGCATTTTTTTCAACAGATATTAATTTCTGCTATCGCATAAGCGAGCAATCTAGCCGAACTCATCTGTTTTGCAAAGCAGCCCTTCGTCAAGGGACATCTGAAAAAACGAAAACGTCTTATTTGTCAATCGCATAAAACATTTTCGCTGCATTTTTCTTGTCTTTTTTTTGGTTCGGTACGGCCTGGCACCAGTTTTGAGGTGTGGACGTTAAAAGCATTTCTGGATAAGCTGTAGGGCTATTAAAAGCACGCAAAAAAAACTTCCGAAAACAATGTCACCTAATGTGACGCTGGTACTGTAGAGGTGGTCATAAATAATTCAGCTAACGGCTCGCTTGGGTTTGCTGAACTTGGACCCAGGCCTCCGCAAATTTGCAATTTGCGAACCGGACGTTCGTTGGTTTCTTAACTTTCTAGAAAGTAGAAAACATAAAATTTGTACATTTTAATGTCTTCATACCGCTTTGTCTGGGATTGAACATGGACTCATTTGCATTCGACGACAGCCCTGGAATTCCGGACGTAAATCCTGTTCACGTTTTAACTGTCTCTGTGCGAACATTAAAGGAATGCTTGACAGTCATGAAAATTAGAGAATTAATGGCCGTATTTTATGTGGGTTTCTCGTACCTTCCAGAAATGCGAGGCATGCAGGTGACTCATGTTGAATCAACTGTATACGCACATTAGATGGAGTTTATAAAATTTCGCGAAGTTTTATTTGATGCATAAATATTTTTCGCGAAACCACCATTAGTTATAAAATGCTACACACTAGCTGAGCTCTTACATATGAAAAGAAGATGAAATAATGTAAGCATAATTTAAAAAAATTAGTTTGAGTGGAAATTTTTGTGTAGTGTGCATAACCTCTATTGACATGGAACATGCCTTCAGTTACTAATTTTGTCTCCAAGATGCCTGATGGGGATTCACATCTTCTCCATGACCACATATTTGCGATAATGTTGCATTAAATTTCATCATTTATATTTTTGAAATACGTTACCATATACTGTACATGTAGGGAATTAAATTTGAGAATTCCATAAGGTGATGCTGAAATTAATGATTTGGTGAACAAAGGTGACAGACGAATACACGAATCTCTCTGACTTTTAACATTGAAATGTTTTCAGTCTTCTTTTGTTTGCTTGTTGCAAAGCCACAAAAGTCAATGACCACATCTACAATTGTATTTACAAAAATTCGGATTAAATTTAATAATTTTATCTTCCAAAAACTTTTCCATAAAAGATTACAAACTTTGAGACTTCTTTTGAATAATAGCATAAGGGACATAATAACATAGAACATATAGCATAAGGAACAAAAATTTGTCCAAAATGTCTGATGGGGATTCCCATCATTTCAATGACCACATATTTGCAATTAAAACGCATTAAATGTAATCATTTTTATTTTCGAAAAACGTTGCCATATAAGGAATCAACTTTGAGAATTCCTAAAGAGGATATAGGACCTGATGATTTGGTGAACAAAGTTGACAAACAAATTCACGAATCTCTCCGACTTTTGACATTAAATTGTTCTTCTTTTGTTTGATTTTTGCAAAGCTTATTACGTCTCATGATTGAAAATTTTGAGGGGTCCAATCCATAACCTGATTATCTCTAATTAATTATCTGCCCCTAAATAAGATGCCTGATGGGGTTCACGACTTCGCGTGTTTTCAATGAACACATTAACAATTGTATTTGCAAAAATGTCGCATTAAATGTAATTACATGTATTTGTATCTTCCAACATTTTTACAATAACAGATACAAATTTGAAACATCTTTAAAGTGATGCTGAAGTCAACACCTTTTTGGTGAACAAAATTGGTGAACAAAATTGACAAAGACGTTGAATTGTTTTCATTCTTTTGGTTTATTTTTGCAAAGCTTACCACATCTCGCTGTTGAAAATTTCGAGGGGTCAAAAATACACCAGCTCATGGTGTCAAAAAATGCGGAAAGAGCCATCTTGGTAATCTCAAGTATTCCTGCAAATAGTGCCATTTCATGTCGTTTTCCATTAGGGAAGACTGCCAGGTACCTCGACGCTGTTTGGTATGGGAATTTCCCCGAACCCAGAGCGCAACTATAATTAGGTAATCGACCCCACCATCCATTTCCTCAATGGGGATGGCATTAATCGAACGAACGTGATAACACAATTTATTGCCTTCATTACCGGTCTCCTTTCGTGTTTCTTATCAAAGCAAAACAAAAAACGCATTCAATCGGCTTTCGATTTTTTGTTATTATGTTGTCTCCTCGCAATTCACGCTGCTGACGCCTAGGCCCCCTGCCAAAAGACGGCTAATGACCCACATATATTAGTTAAGACAAATCTGTGTGTCAACAAGCCCCGCCCACCGTTAAAAAAGGTTAATGGGATTTCAAATACAGCAAGTGAAGGGCCATAAAAACATCTGATTCTCCTTGCCATTGAACTAGACCCTGGCTTTCCCGAATGGCTTTTTCAACAGGTTGTTAGCACGCGCGCGCATAATTGACATTCGTTATGAAAAATAACAAATGATCGCCATTTGCTTAATTTTTACGAGTTTTTTCCCCTTTCGATTACAGATGCGGGAAATACAGTTAGCGTGCAAAAGGAAGGCTGGACTGATATCAGCGCTTGTCATCACCTTGTGTTTGGCCCCGGCTCTTGCTGACAGTGGATCCAGTCAAGGTACTTGATGCTAATTACCATTTTGGAATCCCAAACAGGTGTTTTTTTTGATGAAATCGCTAATCGGGCGATCTGGAATGTTGTTGGATGTCAATCAAGTTGTCATGATCAGAAATCGTCAACACTTCCAAATGCGATTCTAGAAGCATGTTCTGTCTTACTTCGCTTCGAAATATGTCCTGCTCCAGCAAAGACTATGAGAAAGTGGGCTTCTCCTAATGGGTCGTAGGCTGGCAGTGATTGCATCCAATTCGGTCTGGCAAAATAAGTACATGTTCATTTTTAGGTTTGTTTAGGTTGTGATAGGTTAGGATGAGCACAGAAAATTGCAATTTTTGAAGCAGGTTCGCCTGTACTTCGAATTATGCCCTACTGCTACCTGATGGACTTCTCCTAGTGGCTCGTAGGCTGGCAGTGTTTGCTTGCGATTATGGCTGACAAAGTAAAGTACATTTTTAGGTTTATTTAAGTTGTGAGCAGGTTGAAGCAGGTTCACACCTTTTTTCGGATTATGCCCTGCTGCTGCCCCTGCTTCAAAAGTGACTATGAGAAAGTGGGTTTTGTCCTAATGGCTCGTAAGTTGGCATAGATTGCATGCGGTTAAGGCTGGCAAAATAAGTTCACGTTTAAATTTGTTTAGGTTGTGATAGGTTAGGATGAACCCAGTACTTCGGCTTTTGCCCTACTCCAGCAAAGACACTACTACATAAGAATAAAGCAATTACATGTTTGTTTATTGAGGTTAGGATAAACACAAAAAATAAAAAAGAAGAAGGAAACAGGAAAATAAAAAAGACAAAATCAAACATATAGTTTAAATTGCGACAGTTAGGACAGGTGTCATTCTGGTCTACTACACAAGTAGGGTTGAAATACATGTAGATATTTTGTGCACATTTTTAACAGGGCATATTCAGTCGTATGCAGTGTATCTGCAGGTTCAGAATGGGCAGGGTCGTCCTAAATAACAAAATCCCATCAACAAGTCCCAATAACCGATTTCCGGTTCCTGTTTCCAGGTCGATCTCTACAAGTAACGATACGAGCGTTCCAGTGCAACAAAGATGGCTTCTTCCGCGACCCTTACAACTGCACTGTCTTCTACCGCTGCGCCGACCTAACCGGTCATGGAGTTCGCTTTCAGCTGTTTCGCTTCGACTGTCCGCCAGGCACTGTCTTCGACCAAAACAACAACGTCTGCGATCATCCCCAGCTGGTGGATGCAACTTGCTCCAGCTGGTACGTTCAAGGGGTCGACATCCGACAGGCTCCAAAACCCGGTGTTACAGCGACTGCCACCGCCCAGAAGCCACTTCCGGTTCCTGGGAGCATACCCTTGTCCATCACCACCAATGTTGCTGGTAGGTCTTGCAGGCTTTAATTACAGTATAAAGTACATGTAGATGTAGCATATAAAATTAAGTTTTCTGACTTACACTTTCTAGACATTTAGTGCATTTCGAGTTTTGTTTTATACAATAAAATTTCGTTTTGGCGTGGTTAAACACTTACGAGCAAAACATCCGGGCCACCTGCATGTATTGACCAAAGCTTTGTTTTTTACATCAACCAATTATCCGATTTGAATTCGGGAAAGTGTGTTATTTAGAGAATTTATTCCTCCTTGAAATTTGCCTAGTGTGACCAAGATTCCTACTGAATTGTTCT
>JAQGAF010000597.1:0-46558 GCA_034687865.1 Kryphioiulus occultus | reverse complement strand
GTTCTATTCTCATTTCTGACGATTATCCGACTTTTCGGATAACTTACTGTCAAGATCGAAATAATGACAGTAGTACTGATCGTGTAGGGTCGGCTTTAAGGTGGCGCTTCAGTCACATCACTGAGGATGTGGGAAATTCTTGAATGGGTAATGCAATTATAAACTTCCGACCTTGTTTTAAATTTAGCTGAACAGGTTTCTAATAACCTGTATAAATTGCGCGCCCTCAGTTTGAGGAAACGGACGTTCTGTAAACAACATCCCGACGAAAACTTTGCATGATAACGGTAGCTCAATGCGTGACCTCCAAGTATGAAGATCTCGGTTTGTCCCACAGTGTGAAGACTTAACCAGCTTCAGACAATGATAGGCAATTACTATAGTATGTTGATGCCACGCAAACATCTAATTGCTTTCTAAAATTCTAGATGTTTCCAAGCGCATATCCATAATTTCTAACATGATAATAATCAACAGTGAATAATAATGTACATTATATGTTTTACAGTACAAATCAGTAATGACAACAGTCGTCTGTTAGGTTCTAGAATATTTTCCAACATTTTACCATTTTCATTTCCCCTTTAATCCCAAACTGACGGCGGAATCTTTCAAAAGTTGAATATTACTTTTTAATATAAACATGGTATTCGCGATCGGTCTCATATAACCATCACAAATGCATCCCATTGTAGCCTCTACAAGATATTAGTAACCCATAGTAGCCTCTATACGAAGTACGTTTCACGATTCTCGACCATGCGAAAGACTTAATGGACGTTGGTCCCGCCTGCGTCATCGCGGTCCTTTTCTTCAGCATCGTTCTGGCTGCATTAAGAGCAACATGATGTTAGCCCAAGCGCAGCCACCCAAATCACAATTAATTTATTTATTATGCTAATTCTGCAATAAATTAAGATACACCGCTGCTTTGTTAAGTTAATTAATTAAGCTTGAGTGAATATTATTATAGCATTGCTATTTACTCGGTACATCGATGTCAATAAAAAAATTAATAGTAATAATAATAATAGTTTCGGAAAAACAATAGTTATGTCATGAAAACTGGTACATTTTTTCGTCGCAAACATACGCACAATTTGCAATGACTTCCGTATTTCTTTTCAAGATGTTATGCCCATGCAGAAATACTGCTAGCTAGCGCGTGACCCTTCGTGATTTTCGCTCATGAAAAATGCATGAATTTCCACGTACTCACCGTAATTCTTGAGGTGGGTGCTTCGAAATTGCGAAATTCTAGAAACGATTCGATTGGATTCTCTTTTCGTTTCTATTTGAGAACGTATCATCCGAGCCAGCAACTGTGCAGCTCCACTGTATACTATTTAGTATTTAGCTGGAATCCAAAAAAGGAAAGGCAAGCAGCGTCGACGTCACATGGTAGTTACCCATGTACAGCTCCGCAGCAGCCTGCATCCTCTTTCAAAATGTAAAATTGCTACGTAATCGGCGCAGTTACTCAACATACTGCATTCCTTTATTTAGGCCTCGTACTTGGAGACCAGGTGATTCATTATCTACAACAACAGCGTATATGAGAAGGAAAAAAATGAATTGGGATGACGGGAACTGTGCTGCCATCTTTTGACGGTTTGAGGCGGCAACTCCTTTGGTGTTAAATACGAAAATGGGTGAACGTGCTTATCATGAAGAAAACGTCAATTTTCGAATATTTATTAAGGGCTCTTTTATGTAGTCATGTTATTAAGCACAATTAGCTATGCATGCATTTACTTATTAAAATTTCTTATCAATCAAGACCACATTTGGTGCATTACAGAAGGTTTTAAAAATCAACTATTTGTATAGGCCTACATACACGACAAGATTGCACTTGATTCTCTGCTGCCAAATGATGCTCTGGAATCATTGGAATGAGTGAATTTGTTTATCGTTGATACCTTGTGGTTGGTGCGTGTTATTTTTATTTCTTTACATACTTACGTCTTCGTTTTGTATGGGCAGGCCTAGTATACTCAATGGCCCTGTTATAAGCCCAATGATGGTCTAAGGCATCAGGGCAATGGCATAGGAGGCAAAATGTTATTTGCTTATGATTATGTTGAGAGATTCGCTGCTATTTTAAATGGAGTGATACTAAATCGTGCAATTTGTACAGAATTAACTCACTGTTCTCAGAAAGAAATCTGACGAAAGTTGATTTGTGTATTTGAATGCAGCTGCATGTTTTTCATGTACTTTGGGCATTGCTTCTCTTCTGAGAAATGTAGAATTTGGAGTGGTGATTTGTTTTTTAAACCATTTCAGGACTTCATCGACTTCTAGCATTTATGTGGAAGTAGCAGAAATGGCCACTAAGCGGAAAGTCGCTGCGAAGGTACTGCAGACAGCAAAACGATCAGTTAACCAAAGGGATGAAACTTTCTTGAGGGAGCTCCATGACAAGCGAGAAAAGTGTGCGCTATCAGTTGCCCAGTTTACTTTCAACAAAACCCGTGTCAAGCTGCTTTCGCAGTCAAACGAAGTGCCTGATGACAGTAATGGGATTGTGTATTGGATGTCCAGAGACCAGCGTGTTCAAGGTATGTTAAAGTCATTATTATATGTTCTCTACCAGGCCATCTAGCATTTCTGCATTTCTGCTAGAATAATTGAAAAAATGTTTATTGGCAGATAATTGGGCTTTTTTGTATGCCCAAAGATTGGCACTGAAGTGCTCGGAACCTCTCCATGTCTGTTTTTGCCTTGTACCAACATTCTTGGATGCCACCTTGAGGCAGTACGATTTTCTCTTAGGAGGACTTCAGGAAGTAGAGCAGGTGAGTTTTTCAAATGTTCAGGTGATGGCAAAAAATTGTTCCTTGTGTTGACATTCCATTGCCCAATTTTCAGGAATGTCAGAATCTAAACATTTCATTTCATTTACTGATTGGCATGGCTGCTGATGTTCTAGTCGATTTTGTGCGCCGGAATAAAATCGGCGGTGTAGTTACTGACTTTGCTCCACTCCGTGTTCCCATGCTCTGGGTGGACGATGTGAGGATGAAACTGCCCACTGGGGTTACGTTTTGTCAGGCAAGATCATTTGCATAAAACGTTCATGCATAATTCTTGCATAAAAAACTATGAAAATAGTTCTTTAATAATCAAGCAGTTTTTTTTAATTCCCTGACATTTTTTCGCATTTTCAGGTGGATGCTCACAATATTGTGCCTTGTTGGGAAGCCTCCAACAAACAGGAATATGCAGCCCGAACTATCAGAGGCAAAATTCAGGGAAAATTGATGGATTATTTGACAGAATTTCCTCCCGTTACCATGCACCCATTCTCGCCAGCTGATAAGGCAAATGTATGCCATATACTTTTTGTGAACATACCCATTTTGTGATATATCAACTCCATTTTGCTAAGTGCATCACTGTTTATTGTTTTAGCCAGTTGATTGGCAGAATGCAAAGAAAGGCTTAAAAGTAGACAAAACTGTTCTTCCAGTTGCCTGGGCCATACCTGGAACATTGTCCGCAATACATAAACTGTCAGAATTTCGCAAGGAGGGGTTGGAACTATTTGCAGAAATGAGAAATAATCCCAATGAGAATAGTGCTTTGAGCAACTTATCACCATGGATACATTTCGGTAATCAGAGAAATGCTGGGATATCTTAGGCAAGCATGTTTTAAAGTTTGAAGAAAAGTGTTATTGTTGGAAATAAAATGAGGCGTCAGATGTTTAAAGATAGCTTAGAATTAAAAAGCAACGCAGAAATCTGTAAATTCTCTTATATTCCTGAAAAGAAAAACTAATTTCTGCTTCAAGGAAGTTGCTCCTCTTAAACAGCAATTACTTAAGCCTTCACAAAATTGTTCATTCAAAAGTAGTCAAGTTAGTAACTCGTTTATTTCCCTCTGACAGCAGAACTCAGAAGTTTGTGGGTGGAAAATACTGAATCTAAAGTACAGAGCTTTGAAGGAGATTGTTGATGGAATTTGCCATTTTAATTCATGTAAGAGTATTATCATTTCAGGGCAGATATCTGTGCAGCGTTGTATCCTGTCCATTCAGGAACTCAAGGGCAAGCACAGCAAATCAGTCGATGCATTTATAGAAGAGGCAGTTGTGAGACGGGAACTAGCTGATAATTTTTGCTTCTACAATAAGTCATATGACCAGATTGAGGGTGAGTTTCTTGAATGTAATTTTATGAAATAGCTATTTCATTTTACCCTTACCCAAACAATTTTTGAAACAATACAGGGGCTAGTGAATGGGCAAAAAAGACGTTAGACGACCACAAAAATGATAAAAGGGAGTATCTGTATACCAGGAAAGAGTTTGAACAAGCACAGACTCATGATGACCTGTGGAATGCTGCTCAGGTATGTGTCTCAGGAAAACTAAATTTTGCTTATTGAGAGATTATGGAGAATGCCAACAAGGCCATAATGAAGTAAAGACCTGCAATGGTAACATTTAAAGTTATCATGGACATTCTTTGTTGAACATTTTTATGATATATATTGTAATAGTGTCATTTTAGGATGAAAGCATTTTCAGTTGAAAATCTCATGTTTTGTTGTTCATTCGTGCAGAGACAAATGGTTACTGAAGGCAAGATGCATGGCTTTCTTCGAATGTACTGGGCAAAAAAGATTCTAGAGTGGTCTGACAGTCCAGAAAGTGCTCTACAGACCGCCATATATCTGAATGACCGCTATGAATTGGATGGACGTGATCCAAATGGATATGTTGGATGTATGTGGTCGATTGCTGGAATTCATGACCAGGGATGGCCCGAAAGGCCCGTGTTTGGGAAGATTCGTTATATGAATTACAAAGGATGTCAGCGTAAGTTTGACGTGGCTGCATTTGTTGCTCGGTATGGTGCGCGTAAGGTTTCTGGAAGAAAATAATTGCATGTCCTCCCACATTTTTAAGTTGGCATACCTGTATATCACGCCCAGACAGGTTCCATTTATTTCATCGAGTTATATCAGGCATTCCTATGTAGATAATTCAAGATATGGTTAATTTTTTAATTGTAGATTTCACTGTTTAATAAAAATTCAGTTTTGTGTTGTATTACAACAAAGTTGAACTTATTATGACAACCTCCTCCAGCCAAAGTCTAGGTCTCGGCATTGTTTCTTTCATGAGGTTCGATTGCTAAATTACGAACCTTTTGTAATATGCAATATTTCATCGTGTATACTGTGATTTACAATTTTATTGTAGTTGAGTTGAACTTGGCAATTCCACGACTATAATTTGTGAGAGGTAAGGTATAATAAATTGACATATTTTTAATAAATACTGTTTCTGACATGTCTAATTATTAGTCGGGTGGTTTGTAAGTTTTAATTTTATCGATTTTGGTGGTTTGCTGACAGTTTTATGTTTATATCAACTAAATAATGTACATGTGCATGTACTGTTCATAGGTAAATGTAATTTTGATGCACTCTGTATTTAATTTCCTCTCTACCCCCTAGATGGCGCCAGTGAGCCCGCTTTTTTATGCAAGGTTATGAGTCACGTGATGTCCGCCGTCTGTCTTTCCGGTATTGTACCGAAGACGCGTTTGTGGCATCGTTCTCGTGAATCGTGCTCGCGAAAGTTCGTCGTATTCTCGTGTTTAGTTGTACCAAAAACTACAGAAACTAAACGAACGTACTTTTGTGAGCTCCTAGCGTGATTACAGACTTTTCCAGCACTTATAGACCGCGTTGGACGTTAGAAATAAAATAGCGGTGAGTAGAAAACCCGAAGCGTTGGATGCCGTTGTTTTCATTGATACGAGCGTTGATTCTCTATTGTTGGTTTATTTTCTTTTCGTCAACAGTCCACTCTGTGCACATTGTAGCACGCGTGCGTTGTCATTCCTTAGCCGTTGAAATACTTGTTAGCAGAAATGTGTCTGGGCTTTGCGATCGAATTCTTGTAATGGTGGTTTATTGTGCAATAGGGGAATTACGAAAATCTCAGCGCGCCATGGCCTAGAAAAATACATGATGCTCAAACACCCACGTTATTGATGGCGATCTGGACAATGCGATTTTAAATAAATATGGTTTCTGCAATGGCCTTTCAGTGGCTTTTGCTCTGGCATAACTTGCTGCTCACATAAACATCCCAAAATAGCCAACCATGTGACCAAATAGGTGAATGAACAGGAGGGTAAACTTGAGTTCGACTAAACAGTTCTTTATCAAGCTGAAAAAACACTGTGTGGTTTGGATAAGATTCGGAGCAGTATTTGAGAAGAGCCAGAAAGGGCACCCCCTTTGCTTTTCTGAAAATACAGCTCTCGTCCTACCCTGCTAATGTTGTCCAATGACAAATTTGCACCTTTACTTCATAGTCTAGTTCATAACGTGCCACCTTCAGAAGGCGGGAAACCATTAGGTGACAGATGCATTCCAGCAATATTTTTAAAGTCTGAAACTTCGAGATCTTTGTTTGAGATCAACGAATTTCTGAATGACAGTCAATCTATTTCTAGACAGTGCATTTTTTAAAAATATTTTCTGAATGATTGCAAAGTGTAATTAATGTTCATTCAATGCCGCATGTGAAATTGAATCGGCATATTTGATGGGATATTTGATGACTTACATGTATGTGGGCATACAGTGTGTACATCATCAGCATCATGTTTGTTGAGTCGTTCGTGAAAGTTTATCGTGGCAAGAGTCGAACAACTGTGTGTGGCAGCAAGAAAATAATTTTTTTTCTTCTTATTTGAATGAGCCACAATTTTATTCTATTCTTCCATGTTTTTGATCTTTGAGAATTCGGCTTTGTGAAGCCTTCCAAAAAGCATTGATACGAATAGTTTTCCTCCTACAATAGGTTGTTTGTTGTGAAAGTTCTCGGGAAATGTACTTGAAGGCTACAGTCACAACTACCATACTGCTTAAACGTTTTGAAAGCCTTCAACTATTTGCCCCACATTCCATTATTTTACCAAAATCCATATTTGTTAAGGCGAATCACTATGAGTACATTGAACAACGTGTTTTCTTTGACAAAATAGAAACCTGTCAGGGAAATGATATTTGATATTGGACAATAGCATTGTTGTGCTTTGAGAGTGGATGAATTTATGCTATGAATCTTACAAAGTATTTTTATTATTAATAGTCGTGAATACTTAACGTGTTGTTTTTGAATGGGACGGAAACCTGGTATCATTGCACAATAATGGTGATTGATTTTATTTTATCCCCATAAAAAAACCATGAATAGATTTGAGGGAGTACACGAACTTTGATGGGAAAAATTGCCTTCTTTCACCTAACCTCTATAGCTGCAATTTTTAGAATTTCCTTTAATTAGGAACAGATTACAGTACCAGTGACACTGTCGTAAAACTTTGATTGGCAAGCCATGTGCCTAGCCTACATAACGCAGACTGCCTCGAAATTCATGTTTTCTTTCATGTTAACATTTGAAAATAAGCTATTTTCCTTATTGTACATTTAATCGATATTTGAGATTTAATCGATCATAGGTTTGGTTGGCCTACTGTAAATATACTGGATTTACAGTATCAGGTAATTGTTTGTATTGTAAAACTTCCGTTGCAATTCATTTTATTTGAACAGCCATAATGCTCCTCACCCTTGGGATATTACTGGGTCAGAAAGTTTCGAATTGACGTCAATTCCCTTAAAAAAAATTATCATGCAGTTGGCCCATTATGTCAAGGATGAAGCATGTTTTTAAACATAGTTATACTTTTTTTCTTCAAGATCTCAAGGCTTTTGGTTATTTGTGATTAGAAACCATTACAGATATTCTTAGGCTACTGACTTGTGAATAAATGCTTAAATAACTCGAACATGTTCGATAATATAGTCTACGGAAACACAAAGAATGCCTTTAAATAAAAACAGCCTGTCAATATCGTTTCTTGTTTCCTGCTTTTCTAAACGAAGGAAATGTATATCCTACGACTGTTTGTGGTCGACACCTCCTACTTTCCAAAAGCAGAAAGTGTAGTGTTGGTCTGCCCCACTTTACTGCAATGGTTTGATGGATTTTCAATAGTAGCAACGATGATATGTAACCTAAAAACTGTGGCCTGGATTTTTTGACACATGTACAGTACTGTATGCATACAAAGGAAGTTTTAAGCGAAAGTTTCTGGGATCACCCAAGTGTCAAGGTGACCCTAAATTGCCAAACAACTCGCAGAATAAGAAATGACAATTGATTTTTTTTTCGTGAAACAGGAAATGGCTCTCATACAAACAGTAAACTCTTTGAATTAACGATAGTCTATGTTGAACAGGCCTGCTCAATTCATGGTGTCAGATACTTGTATGTTGATTAACCAGCCTCATGCACCCATTTCATGAATCGAAAGCTTGTCACTATTTTATATTGCCGATTAGATGTAATTAATAACTAAGGCTCCAAGGTTAATTTGTCAAATCTTCCAGCCGAATGGGAGTTGTAAACTGAAATGATAGTAACCGGCTGTGGGATCTGTTTTGGATTTTGGCAATTGTAGCTTACTTTGATTATTTCAAATTTGCTGTCATTCGCCATCGAAGTTACTTTTATGACATTTAGTATTGGAACATTAAAGCAAATGTTTTAATTTGTCACTACCCCTGATAGCTATCACTGAGCATCATAGCCAAAATATGAAATAATTTTACACCATCTTGGAATCCATCATTCTTAGATATTCTCATAGGCTGCCCAGTGCCAAATGATGACTGAACAGTTGAATGCTATTGCTCAATCAGAAGTACAGCCTTGAGTAACAGATCATGTTTCATTTTACAACCGAACGTTCGCAGCTGCTATTAAAAGTATATTTGAGATTACCTTCTGTTAGATAAAATGTAATTGATTTGGGATGCGCATTCATAAATTTTCCTTTGTCAAAAAACTGACGCTCATACGTCTAGATCAGACTCTTATTAAAAACTAGCACTTGTTGAACGTCTTCCATAATTCGTCTCTGGTTTTTAAATTATAGATTTCCCTATTGATCGTAAAAAATTAATAAGCAAGGAAATGCATGAAATTGCAAGGAACCCCTGTGAAATTAAACCTCCCTTCATGCCGCATTCCATTTCCCTGATCACGTTTCGTTCATATTTCTTTCTTTATTTACTTAGTGTCTTAAATTAACAGGAAAAAGTAAAATTTGTTTAGACTTTGGATGAAATGTGGGTAAATTAATTTTAGCTGGAGCTTCCCTTGAAACAATTATATTCATTATAGCACTGCAAATACAATTTATTTAAACTGACATGCTCAGTATATTATACTTTTTTTGCATGGTGAAATTGTCAAGAAAAAATTAATCTGCACTGGTGTTTATTTGGGTGTGACGTTTGTGAAAAAATGAGCACGCATGCAAACCAAAAATAGGGTCATTTTCTTTTTCACCAATTTCTGGATCATACATTTTCTTAAATCCAATCCTCTATAGAGAGGATTGCACTAATATCTACTTCCGCACAAACGTAATTTACAAGTGCTGCAGTCGGGATAACTATCTTCCAAAAATTCATATTATCATACACTTAAAATGGTGCATCGGTCGGTAACCTTAGAATTGTAGCCTATATATACTTTATAGGCCTAAATGTAGAAACACATTATCTGGGATGTTTAAAAAATATGTTGACAGCTAAGTTTATGCACTTCCAATTTCCATTTAAATGAACGAATTTGTTCTTTTCATCTTAAGGCCCGTCTCGTCCAACAATATTGTCTGTACCGGCGTGTGAGATTTCCTTAACATTTTCAATTTCTTGTATAGCTTTAAAAATACAATAGCTTCCTTAATAAATTGTATTTTACGTGCTTGCAACAGTAGGACCCAATTGGACTGTTATAGCCTACTGTATATATACAGTCTGAGGGATAATTCGAAACAAGACCACCCACCAGTTAGATAACCTGCACCATGATTGCGGAAATTCCATATTTCCCTTTTTTAAAGCCCGTCCATTGAAAAGGAAAACCAAGGGATTTGTGAAATGTGACGATCTAACCCTGGCGGTGACCGACTCTGCTAGAATTCCAGCTAGACGTTAAGGGCAATAAAGCACGAATGAGTTATAGGCCCATGCATCGCTGTTCATAAAAAGCCCATTTGGAAATTTCTTTCCAGCTGGAATGTCGCTTCTGAGGATTTATTCGCACTGTGTAGCCATCTTAGGGTTATTGTCTTTTCGTATGCCATTGTCTCGATGAAAAGCACTCATGCTAGAAATGTGCATTGGGACACTGGCTATGATAACTGGAATTTAAAAATGGAAATGCTGCCACAATAATCTTGATACGCTGTGGTACACCCTATTCGAAAAAAAAAATGCATTAAATGGGAAATGTCTCAAAGAAGTTTTGTTTATTTTATATAATAAACATTTCATTATGCCTACATGTGTCAAACTAGGCGTTAATTCCAAAATGTTCAGAAGACAACCTCAAATTGTCTCTGTGAATTATATAAAAAGGTGCAATTGGGTACTTTCAAAAATAGATAGCCAATAAGTAGTCTGGCTAGTATTTTACCATTTTATTTTTCACATTTTCGATTATGGCCAATCTGCAGGAGTAACAATTAAGGTTTCCATAATGAATTACTGCCAATTGTTGCTGATTTTTCCTTAAATTCAGAAGTACATTGTACATTACATGTACTTTGATCATACATACATATTGATCAATAATATACTGTGCATGTATTACCATCGGTGCTACAAGGAAGTTGAGCGTTATATATGTAACGTTAACATCCAATGATGGTGTATACCTTTCCATAAATGTTACCAAACGTTTACCAAAAATAGCAGTGTGCTAATGTGGGTGAGGTTTAGTGTTGACGGTCCCCTAGTTTTATGACTTTGATGCCTGATGTTACACAGTGCTCGCTTGCAATAAATTTGATTAAATTAACTCAACCAATAGCCTTGATCTGTGGTTCTGTATACAGTATATCTGGAAACGTGCTCTTGAATTTTTATTGTTGGACTGTGTTCCCACACTGCGTGGGTACATGCTGTGAATATTGGCTATGCTTGTTGGGTCACCATATGAAACAGTTAATTTTTGTTTGTGTAATGAGCGGGGATTAGTGTCAAATTTTGTCCAAGCAGCTTATCTTAAAATCGCACGCTTTTCAAACAATGTTGGTGGTAATTTGATATCCTTACACTAAATACATAGGGTAATAGGCTGAAGCAAATTTAGTTTAAACATCCGGAGAACCTTTGACCTAACAACTTTAAGTTTTTTTAAATTAAATAATTGTCCTGATAAGCAATATTGATCAAAGCCAGTGCAGTGCTATAACCATTGTGAACCATTGTGTTGCGAAAAGTATTGCTTGTCTCTATTATCAGCCTCAAATGAACACTTAGTTTCTGACTGTAGTTTTTAGTTCTGGATTGTTAATGTTGAAAATCACTTAGTGCCAGAAAATATAACATTTAAAACTTCATGTTCATGAAATTTGCCTTGGATGCCATCAACTCTATACATGTAGAACTCACTCAACTGAGTTTGACCAATACACTGTACTTACAAGCCGATGGCCACAGACGGTACATTTGTCATTGGAAGAAATGATACGCTATAGTAGGAAGAAAATATCGAAAGAGCAGAGCCAATGATATGTCGAAAATATGTCTGTTACTTTGCCGCAACTGACCCATGCGTCCGCAGTGACCGCTAACTCACAATGACAGTCATTAATCCACTTCCATTTTATCAACTTCACTGTCGTCTAATTCATCGCAAGATTTATTGAACACAAGTGAGGCTTTCTTATGGCACTGGGCCATCAAATATACAGCTGGGTATAATACCAAATCATTTAAGTGGGCCTAATCCTATACAATTGACAATCTGCACTGTTTTCCGAGTGTTACATGTTAATGATGCGTTGCGATGGAAACGAAACATGTTTTATGGCACATTTGTAAAAAAAATTGCCCAATACGCACTTACTAATTCATTGCGTTGATGAGACCAGAATACTTAGATTCATTGTGAAATAATTGATTCAAAATAAGCAAAATTCGCTCAACATGCTATTTTCAGTGCATGTATGGTTAGATGACTGGGATCATCATTCATTCTAAAATATATTAGGTACCATCCCCTTCAAGGGATCCTCATCCATTTTCTCCGTCATTTCAGAATTATAATTGACTTTGGGCTTCGTTAAATAAATTCGTCTTTCTTCAAAATATGGTTACAAATCACTCGAGTTAATGCGATAGCAATTTCACATTTCTGTATTTTTGCTGTTTGTTTGGAGTGCGTAGTGCATGTCATTTTGTTCTTACATATAGCATATAACATTTTGGAATATCAACATGAAATTGCCTCGCTTCTTTGAAAACTGGTTGAGTGCTTTTGCTACGAACTTTTTAGTTGAGTGGTTTTAATGAAATTTCCCTGTCATTATAAATGGAAATACTGTACACATAACTACCATATTCTGAATGCATAAAGGGATGATCGAAACTAACCAAGCGTTCTATCGCATGATCCAAAGAAAATTACGGTACATGTATAGGCGCTGGGCAGGCTTAATTTGGCTAGGATTGTGGTTTTTCAGTTTCCCATGGTGACCGTACCAATGCAGTGATAATTTCGTTGAAAAACCGCCCACAATGCAAGTTTTGAAGATACTATACAGGCCTGTAAGATTATGACATTGAAGATGATTGTTGACGAATCCTGTTTTCTTATAACGTACTTGTTAAAGGGAATTCAATGAAACTGTTAGGTGCTTTCCCTAAAAAACGAGCGATGAGGCAATCTTAAATAATTTTAGCTTTACTACATGTTCATATATTTGTCGAATTCAGAAAGCAAATGGCAAAATGGTGCTTTCCTTATGGAAATACCCCCATCAATTATACCGGCAACAAAACAGCATATGTTAAATGTAGTTTTATAATGATATATTGCCAAAAGGGGCAGTGTGATCGCAACAGTGAGACTATGACAATGTACCCAGTTTTAGTATTTATGACACTTTGAGCTTTCCAGCGAACCCACAGTGTAGTTCCAAAACTTGTTCTTGTTATTTCGCATCGTCGAAAATACATGGCATGTACCTGCTATTTTTCTCGTTACGTATACGTGTAATTTATTACTAAAGTGGGGTCTCAAAGTTGCCGCTAGCTACCCATACTCTAAGCGGTAGTACAGTTTTCTCAAGCGAGAAGTAGTATGGATCAATATTCAATTAGAGAACCAACAAATTCGAGTTTTTTTTCTGAAAACACATTTTCAGCAAAAGTCTCCAACACCGTGTTTATTTAACATGCACTGCACTGTACTGTACAGAGAAGTAACGCTAACGGCATTAGAGAGGATTATATGACAGGCTTCACATTACAGCGTTCTAGGAATTTCTTATCAAATATAGTGCTTGGCTTACGTATAGTTTTCCTTAATGGATATTTTATTGAGAAGTCAACGTTTAATGGCTCGAGGGTTATCTTCGCTACCTTGTTGGGTTCTCGTGCCAGGTTGTTTCACTTTTGTTGATATTGGCACTGACAGCCATTGCTCGACATGGACAGGCACAACACAATTCCCTCGCCGTCTATCTAATGGATGTCGTGTATGTAAACCCATAGGAGCTTGAACGTCTTTAAATCATTCCAATCAAGCAGCAGGCCACTGGATTGCTGACGTTGCACCTTTTAAAGAAATGGAACTTAAGACGTTGCTAAGCTCGCCAATGTTGATGGAGTGCCCAATCTCATTACTGATCAAGATGACCTCTTCTTTGATGGCTATATCAGGGGTGCCATACGAGGCTGTTGACGGCTGGACATGGCTAAGATGCGCCGTGGCGCTGAATTCAGTGTTCATCTAATGTACTTAGGAGTTTGTGGCATACCGTTATAGGTGCAGTGTTGGCAGAGACGCGCGAATGACTCCTACACGTTACAGTTGAAAGCGTAATGGCATGTTGTTGCGCACTTTTGGGCAAGTTGATAGGTTTGCTGACCAAAAGGATTGATGAAATTGCTTCTGAAAGGGAATGGCTGAGCATTATTTGATGGGGATTGAACGATTTAATAGCATGGTTAGGGTACTTGCATTGCTTGATAAGCAAGGAAACTGCGCTGACCTCGCTTTCATTGCCGTGTACGTATATTCACCCACCTCAATGCTGCTCTGTTCAGTGTGGAAAGACAGCTTCATGTCAGCACATCTATACTTGAGTTCCACGCAATAACTTTGCACAGTATCCGAAGAACAACTCTGATCTGTTCTCGTGTGAAATCAAAGCAGGAACACCGCTAGCAATGATGCTGAAGTTTGACATCTGGCTGCAGTGAGCTCGGTACAGGCAATAGCACGTATGGACAGAAAAATTGATAAATACAACGAAAATCACACTGCATAATTTATGTGAAATCACATTTTTTTGCTGGCTGTAACATCCTGCTGTTTACATTTTAGAAAGCAGTCTTGTTTTCATCTTAGCATCCGGAATACATGCATGTGGCAGTGCATAGACTGAAGGAAAACTAATTTACAGCACGTGAGAGTAAAGGAAAATGTAAATATTTTGAAAATGTTTTACGTGGATTACATGTACACTACACCATAATAAGCTTAGGCCCACGTTGCTATTGTACGAATTGCGTAATGGTAACTTTATGATAGCAACGATTGAAGAATGATCACAGTCAAATGTGATCATTTAGCTGTGATCATTCTTCAATCGTTCCATTATACCAGTCACTGCCAAGATGAGTATTTATGATAGCAAATTGAAAAAAAAGTTGTCATCATTCGTATGCCATTTGATTATTTTCTATTGAACAAATTAAGTCTTCTTGAGATTTGGGTTTCACTTCTTATACTGTGTTACGTACTATAAAACTAGAAGGTGTAGCATGTATTCCGGATGCTAGGATGAAATCAACACAACTGGAGATTTGGGTTAACATTGATTTCTATTCTTATTGGATTACATAGAGCTGGAAGGTATTGCTACACAAAAGAACACCACGTCAAGTTTCCAACATGATTGGACGGTACATACAGTAAATGTTTCCCAACAATTGTTTACGATCTGTGATATCCTCCTATATGGAGTGGCTACTCCATATCACGAAAGTAGTGGAGCACTACCTACGGTTTGTTTGCATAAACAGTTTTTAAATCATGTTAAATAGTAGATCTGTTTTGCATGCCTGCTACGGGTTTAATCAATAATCTACTTCTCAGCATCCGGACGGATGGTGTCGGTGAACACGGATCAAAAAACGAGGATCCACTTTTATGAATTGATTTAATAGCAGGGTAGCCTAGCAACAATGATGTCATCTGGGGGAGTGCAAATGTGATTGATGAACACTGGATCCCCCGCTAAATCTTTTTGATATCTAAATGAAAGTGAGGGCCCATCTAAGCTGCCAGGCCAACTGTTTGCATTTCCTATTCACGACGAATTTGCATGCCTCGCAGGAGCACCAGTAACATTTGTGGTTGTTTTATTCGCTGAAGTAATTGTGTGACATCAAGATGTTTTTCAAAGCATCGTCTTAATTGCATTGTCGCTATACCGTAAACGCCATGTTAAGCTGCATGCAACTTGACACGAAATCCTATCAGTGCTTTCGTCATCCCGAAACACTTGGTAGATCTGTTCGTTTTTCTGGGGTTTTGCAAGGCTTTACATACATCAAAGGAAAGCGAAATAGGTGCCAGATTGAATTTTAATTAGATTATAAGTAATATTTGAAATAAGCTACGCAGTTATGCAGAATACTCGCATTGGTGTCATTAATTGCCATCGCCTATTTGACATGCATGACTCAAACGAGGTTACGCTAATGTTCGAATAATGGTTTTGCGTGGCATATAATTTCAATAATTTTGAGGCACTAAATCTGTTGATTGACGCAATAAACTTCATGGATTCATCGAGTTATATAATGGCAGATACTTGTCATGTAGTACGCCTCTGGGTGAGTCGGATTTCGTCTCTCATGATGACTAGCTGTCGGTGTACTTTTGTAGCCTTTAACCCCTTCTCCAGCATAAACTCTATTAGAACGTGAGCTTCTCCTAGCGACGCGTAAGTTGGCAGTGATTGCCTGGAAGGTAGGGGCAGCTAAGTCAGAAATGACGGTGGTATTAACCCGGTATGTATCCACCATGACTAATTCTTTGTTTAACCAATTAATACACTGAAACATTTATTTATACAGAAAATACAAAAAATAATTAGGTTAGGTTAGGTGCTTAAACAAAGCTTAACATAACCTAACCTAGTGCCCTTCACTGGATATGGTGCCCAAGGTTAATACCTGGTTAATACCAATGACGGTTAGGTTAGTTACACATAAAAAATAAAAAAATTCCCACAGCTAAGACAAGTGTTATTCTTGCCTACTTTACAAGTAGGGCTGAAATAGGAATCTTATGTGCATATTTGGAGCAGGGACTATGCCAAAGTTTATCCCTGGCCGCTTATGATATGTCCCGTTTCCGCTTTTTGGTTTTTATCCAGTTGGCTCTCATTGAGCCTGGCTCCCATGACCGGAGATCTAAGAAAAATCTGTAGAGTTCAAATATAGTGAGTTAGTGACTAATGACAGGTGCCATGGTTCTTTAATTGACAATTAAAATTGTATCATTAAGGGAATTAACCCACAACGTATGATCATTAACTTCAATTTTGCAGTTAGTTTTTATAGATGCCACCAATTAAATTATAATTGGTTGAGAATAAGCTTATGATCAGCACGGGTTACAGTTGAAATGTAAAGCTAATGTTTAAAGCCTGAAAACGTATTTGACTGCTAATGCTATAACCATCACGTACTTGATCTCATCATCGCGACGGTGTTATGCTTCCAAGGGTATGTAATAGCATCATACGTGTCAGTTGTACTGGTGCTTTACGCAAAGGTAACTTTTGTTAGTCGTTAACATCCTTGTTTTGCTTATTCTTCTGACTTAGGTGTGAAGGTCACTTTTTGTTAATTTTCCATGGTGCAATATGTCATCTCAATACGAAGAAGCTGCACCCTACATGCATAATTTTACAAGGCCGATTGCTGTTTCGGAAACTTATGAAAATCCGTTTCTGATCGCGCAAAAGCTACACCAATATTTGATAACAGGCTTGTGGTAATGACCTTCCTGAGATGCGGTCACAACTTGTTATTGCAAATGCAATCTGTATAGTTAAGTGTGATATAACGTCAGGAATGATGTCAGACCTGCCATATATACTGTACGTCTCAATGGCTAAATTGCCGAAAAGATGTCTTGGATTTACTATGTTTAGACATTTTCTTATGAAGTTTGCCATTACAAGGGTTCGACAGGCCGGATGACTTTGGACACCAATCAACTCCATTCCATTGTCAGCTATTTGTTTGAAAAAATATCATTATCCTGTATTACCAAGTCCAATTAAGCCTGCATTACGGGTATTTTGTAAACAGGTGATGCCACTCGGAACGCTGATATCAACACGATATGTCGTTTTATTGTACGATATTACACGCATCGTTCGACGAAGTTAGTGAATGTTTAGCGTCAGTGGACATTCGTTTCATGCTCGTGGAGCTAATTCAACATCATGCAATACCCGAATAAAATGCCTAGCTACCTAATGAATCTTTTAATCTTGCCCTCTAGCGGCGCAACGCTGCATGCGGTTTACTCGTTTAGTTCAGCATAATGGAAAACTCCGGCAATTACAAGACCCAGTTGCACGATCCTGGAACCTTCTTGCATTTTTATGGATGGCGTGAGGCATGAACCCTTGGAGAAGTTGACGGGCATGGTATAATACAGTACCGATTGTGTATACAGGGTGTGCTAAAGAAAGTGGAAATTTAAAAAGGGTCAAATAAAAACATATATATATATATAAAGAATATTGCCATTTAAAAATTACCTTATAACCTTATCGTCTGCTGTGTTGACAGGACGCTGGATGACGCCATTGCGCTGTGTCATGGACGCCATTTAATAAAAATTAAGAAATGGGTCGAGTGGTTGGTGAACAACGTGATCATGCTTGGGCACATTCCCCCATTTTCTAAATAAGATTTTGCAGCAAAAAGAACATTTTCACCGTTCCATTGCTCCATTGCAAAATCGAGAAATGTTACTTTTGATGAAGATCGAATCGAATTCCCCATTGAAGTGAATCGCGATTTAGATTCGATCTTTGGAATGCCAGATATAAATAAAATTTTGATCCCCATCCCAGTTTTAAGGTAATTTGTAAATTGCATTTAATATTCTTCAATGTTAGGGAGTTAATAATAATTGTACATAGCTGTGAAAGTTTTTATTTGACTCGTTTAAAATTGCCACTTTCTTTGGACCACCCTGTACTTAGCTGCACACAATCTGAAGGAATTTGACAGATCATTCATTTCTGGCACCATGCCGGATCTGTGGCCCCATCAGCTGAGGATCAATCAGAGACATACTTGAGTATAGTGACATTTGAGATATTCAACAACAAGTTTTTTTCGGTTTCACTCGGTTATTCAGCATCCTCTCTGCAAGGATGTTTTAATTATTAATTTCGTTGTAGCACTATTTCGTTCCCAGTGCACCCTACCTAAGGCGTTCGTTTTTATCTCTCCGGTTCTGATACCACACTTAATCCTATTTGCAAACGCTGCTGCGTGCTCAAACAAATGGTGTTCACAATATCCTAATCAAATCGCTTGTCTGCTTAGGAGATTTTGCTGAAATGGCGCACGCGCCTGTCCCCTAATGCTTCGTAAATCCATAATCCAGGCTGCTTTGTTGAAAATCCACTACACGTCGTGTTTACTGAAAAGATTGCCTATGCGTCTTTTTACCCCAGAAATCGCTGTGCATCAACGTGAAACAAATGAAACAAATATTAGTGGGCGTCAGCTTCGCAGCACTCTGTTATTATTGCATTCTCAGTTAGGCTGGATTGATGCACACTGTTTCCACATCTGATTAAAAAAAAGCGTCTGGACCACCTAGATGCTTATTAGGCGTCACACATGTGCGTTAGCTGCGAGATTTAAATTGATCTAACGCAATTCAGCCGTGTAAACAGGACGCCTTATTTAGGAACGTGTTGTCGAGTAAATCTTCATAACTTCAGGCATACAGGCTACAACAGGCGCCCACTCCTGCTGCTTGGAGGTGCTCAATATCCTTTACATTCTACAAGAAGTTGGTAGTGATATACACATGTATGATTAGAATATACTTTACTGTATAGGTCTATTATGTGGAAACATTTGTGCCTGGATGGTCTATTTAACTCAAGGCTAGTAACGGTGGCGCGCTAATTGATGACACATCTACAGGGTTCCCCCAGACCTGAAAAACCTGGAAAAGTCGGGGAAATTGATGCTGCCTGAAAGGCAAGGAAAGTTTATTTAATTGTAATAAGTCAGGGGAATTCAACAAAACAACAACAGATTTTGCATGGCTAGCCATTGGTTAGCACAAAAATCAAGAAATGAATAGCAATTCTGTGAGAGAAATTAAGAAAAGTAATCTAAATTTGCTATTTCCTTGTGAAAATTGTGTGAAAATGTAGCATTCTTTACATTGACGTGACATACTGTATTGTTGCAATTTTATAGGCCAGTGTGGTCAGGGAAATTTGTTTTAAAACCTGGAAAATTCAGACTTGTTGAAAATGTCATGTCTGGGGAAACATTGACATGTCATATTATTGCCTTTTCAATGGTGGTCAGGGAAATTTGTTTCAAAATCAGAGGATGGAAATGTTATCTCTGATGAACCCTGCATGTAATAAATGTTGCGTCGTAATTGAAAATGATTTTTGAAGAATTTGTTTATCAGATTATTCAAGTGCTCTTTGCTAGTTGACTCTCATGTCGAATGTGCAGAGCTGACTTTTCACCGCAGTTTTTCCCATCAAGAACTTGCAAAATAATCCATTAAAGAAGCTAATGTCTTTTCAGGAGATGATGGCGTTTGATCAACTGTTCGTGCCTTGGCCGTCACTCTTCCAACTCTTATATTGGGACTTGCATGGTAGAGCATTTGCACGCATCAAAATGATTTAATTCAGGAAGTCGCGTGTGTTAGTGAACTCAACATCAGTTGAGATAATGGAATGCATACAGTATGTGGCCCGTTATACCGGTATCAGGAAATGTTGATATTCAACTATGCAAACTGCGCTACATGTCATAAACATTTTATAACCCGAGATTGTAGCGGTTTATCAATTAGAGTTGTACATATTTACTGTAAAAAAGGCCAGAAAAATCACGCGAAGTACCAGCTTGGGCATCAGCATAATCAGGATGCCTTTATGGCGTCGAATTGCTGGGTAGTCTTTTTGGCACCTCGAAATATATGGCCCAAGTGTACACACAGGGCCTAATTAATTGCGACTGCTGCTAAATCTTGGCGAATTAATCACATTGTTGGGTTTTTTGCTATGGAATTTTGTGTGGTGATTCACTCAGTTTATTCTGGTGTCCACTTACTTAAGGGTGCCACCAGGGGAGCCCTTATTGTTAATTAAAAACATAATGAAAATTTATAGTGTTTGGATTTATTCGAAATTGCAGGGTGTTATAACGCGGGTGTTATACTGCTGTCATTCACTCTCTAAACAACCAAAGTCAACAAATCGGATGTGGTAAATCACAGCAAACTAGTTGCATAAAATTGCGCATGCGCGATCAGCTGATTAGTTTCGTTCTCCAAAGTCACATCCGTTTAGCCACTTTGTCTCTAATCGTAATTGGTAATTTGCAACACAATTCATTCCACATAGTTGGTTCCATGTTATGCCCAGCATGCAGGCCATTAATCTCTTGACCAGCCTTCATATAACGGCCCTGCAGCATCGCAGCAATTTAGCCACTTTTCTTTGGTTGGGACTATTTAGCAAGGGATGTTCGAAATTCAGAGTAATGTTCCTTGAAGTACCCAATCCAGCAATAAATTTAATCTGTGACGGGATAATCGATGCGAGGAGAAACTGCAAAAATGAAATTACGAAATTCGTTGAGAATTATAGTGGAATCTGACGGAGGGCAATAAGAGCACTCGTTTCGTTGATCTCGACGCATTCAAATGCGATTACTTTTATACTTCTTTTGAAAGTTCTGGGAAAATAATATTTTACGTTTTTTTATTTCGCAGAATCGCCAATTTGTTTAACGTTTGTTCGTGGAAGACTTCGGAAATCTCAGCAATGTTACGGCGTTTGGTAACTTCTTGAATCTGACTCGAACAAGACTTGGACTAGCTTTCGAGTGAATGATTAGGCCAACTTCAAAAGTTCGACTTGTTAACGTTCTATGTGAAAGGACACTGATATCTACGAAAATTAACAATGGAAGATGGAAGTAGGAGACAAGGAACAAGGTAAATATAATTTATATTCCCAGGAACGGGGTCAAGGGGCATCTTGGATCCACCACTGTTCCTCGACATTCTTAAATTTAGCATTCAGATGATAATGTACGATCTTTGATCAGTGATATTGGAGATATCCGCCGTGGTCAAATAACTTAGTTGTCAAGTCAGATTCCCAAAGACGAACAATTTAAAATGATCGATGTTGGGGAAATTCCAATGTGAACGTGTGGATGGCTGTCATCAGTTTTTGTCGTTGACATTTTTTGCGGTTGTCATGCTGTATAGGCTGAAAGCCAGCCATTTTAGATGCGTGTTAATCTAACTAAATCGATGTGTTGGCGTGATGTGCGACTTTAGGATTCTTTCCACACTCACGAAGACCGGTGTAGGGCTTCAGTGCCAATCAAATCATGTTTTCTACAACAGCTATTGAATTTGTCAAAATAACTAATGGACACATGCTGGCTGCAGCGCTTAATCAAGTGGATACCCATAATTCATGAGCGGCGTGAGATTTCGGCATTAATGTCCGATTTTTCATGCTGCTGAACCGTGTCCATTATAGCACATTATGTGCAGTAATTACGAAATTGCGGTATACGTGTTATGCATTAATCCCCCTGCTCTAGAACTTTAACAGTGATTCGAATATGCTTCCATTAGATTTTATTGCTAATGTACAGTATACGTTTACGTGTTCAGCCTAAAAAGCAGCATCGATCTGATGGTCTGCGGAGTGTCCTATGTCCATGGTTGATCTTAAGTGTCCCCAAATTTGTTTTCAATTAGTTGGCAACAGCTGCGTCTTAAAATACTCTGGAGGAACATTATTTATTGAGCTTTATTCGTCCTTAAAGAGTGTTGGATTTAATCTCAAGGGCAGTCTTGCCATATGAAACATACACCGTATATGTCGCTGCATGCATCTAGATGAACTGCATGCCCTTTACACATGTAGTGTGAAGGATGGCAAATCTACTTGCATTAGCTTCCAGCTAACATTCATGAAAAAAGGAAATTAAAGGTGTACACCTCAGCGTTGCAAACCCAGGAAATGCAGTTCAAATACAGTGATGTAATCTACCGTATTTGCTTATTCGACTTTCATCGAACTTCGTCAGTCACGTGTTCCTTTCATCGACGACTGCAAAAAAACCTAACAAGATGAAATAAAACAGAAAGAATGAATGCAAAAATGACATCACCGGGTCTTTCGTTGCGACAATTCACACTGAAGCAACTTCTGCATACAGAGCCAATGAGCCCATGATCACTGATGCATAAACCTCATTATTGCGCGTAAAGTGTATCTACGTGCAACTATGGTGCAGATTTTAATGCTACCATTACTTCTGGGTTTTCGATGCAAAGCAATTTATACCACAAAATGATTGATCTTGTTCCACCATTCAAATCTTGTTAGCCTTTTGACCTGCATCCCAGAAATTCCTTGGATTTGCTGACGGAATAATGGGCCTCTGATGATTGGGATGGCGATGGAAGTTTTGTCATCATTCGTGTCTAACCGTAATGATGATCCCTCGAGAATTGACTGTGCAAAAGCCACACAATACAATGTTACACTTAGGCGAGGCACGTGAATGGCTGTAACTGTAAGCCCTCGCCAATACAGTGGCCTCCATAATGTTACACTATATTACACGTGTGCTTTGATGAATTAAACCACATCATTTTTAAGCCCATCGTTAAAATGCCATTCGCATTTTATAGTCATTTGATGCGTGCAATTTTAACGATTCTTCGCATGTACCGTAGCCATGCTTGGATGGAGAGGAATTTCGAAATTTGCTGTAGCTTAATTAATGAAGATCTTCCTACTCATTTGCGCATAAAGTGCCAGTCTCGCTGTTTACGCCTGTAACTAGCTCATGTTTTATGCGGGATGAATTTCCGAATTTCATCGCCCGCATTATGAGGCGGCTATGAGCCTACGCCGTTAGTCCAATTAGAAGTAATTCGTGAGGATCTAAAGGAGTGCTCCTCAGCCTTTTGCATGTCACGGCCCATTAAAATTAATCTTCATCAGTGAGGCTAACCATGAGACTTCACTCCCCCTTCCCTCGCACGATTGGTAATGAATTAACAGTACCATTCTTCTCCAACGTACATGTATTAAAAGCACATAAATTAATTATAACGTTGAAGAAAATGATATTTCATCTTATTGTTTAGTTGATTCAGAGTGGGCTTACTTTCATGTACTCTGTATACACATCACGCTTGTGGCATCTTCATGAAGGTTCCAATGACTCCCCATGGTTTTTATGGAACCACATTGCCAAAGTTCATCTTATTGCTGGTCACTCGAAACTGAAAAAAGGTAGCCTGGTTTTAATATGTTTATACGAACATGTACTGTAGTTAGACAGCAAAATTGTTTTCCCGAATAACATTTTTTGTTCTTTAATTGTTATTTAAATTCACATGTATAGTGCGTCTGTTATACAGTACATGCATGGGCATTGGTAGGATATTTGCACACATCGCAAATGTGGGGTTCTCCTAACAGCTCAAAGGCTTGAAAATGTAACTTAACCTATCCTAATCAAACCTAACCCAGCCTAATGTACTTTTATGCCTATCGGTTATAGGTGAGGTTAGATTAGTTGAGGTTAAAATAGGTTAGGTTAGGAAAAAGTGAAAAATTTGCAAGCTTATGTGCTGTTAGGGAAGCCAACTGGAGGTGGGCACATATCTTACTAAGACTACATGTACATGGTATTATAGAATTATAGAAGTACAGATAATGGTCGAGATGTTGGTCGAGAGGCGCACACACAGTAAGTCACCAAGGAGTGGATTTAGAGTAGCCATATATTGATTCCTACATGCACACAGCATTACCATGTTACTTCAGTAGATATAACCTTGACATTAGTGTCGTACCTTTGCTTCTTTAAACGTGATGGATTATTTGAAAGTCTTTTCGTGCGTGCCAGACAATCAATTGTGGATCGTGAAGGTGGCTGAAAATGCTTGCCCTGTGTGTGGCGGATGACATCTATTGCTGAGAGCGCACTGTTCACCTATGGCATTTTTTTCAAGGCTGCCTGAATGCAGTTTGGCAAATATGCTGCAACGTTGATGAAATATAGTTGGCAAACATTACTAAATTATGGTTTCGTACAACTTAGTAAAATACTGCCTTTTGTCTCGCTCCACCCATATTGATGGCAGATTTGGAGAGTGCTTAACTGATCTGGCTCCAACAACTGTTTCAGCTATCACTAATGGTTTAACTTTGTGCCAAGGATGAATTTGATCGCTTACTGGTCAGGCACTGTAGATATGATTAAAGAGCATTCTTTATGAGCCAAGAAACAACACAATGCTCAACTTTAGGCCTTGGAATTGTTTAGAGACGCAGTAAAACCGCGCTGAAGACAAGGCAAATCTAGTGCTTATGTCTAAAATTAGCCGCGCTTTCAGTTAGTTAATACGTGCATGCATTTGCAGCTCACCATTAAAATTTTATTATCAAATATTCGTGGCCATGTGTGCTGCTATAATAAGAAGATGAAATAAATTTGACGTGGCTGTGTAGTCATACCTGACATTTGCGCAGCTGGTGACTGATTTATATAAACTCTATTGTACTCGTAGATTAGTTTAATTTAATAAACCGCACTCAAAACTCTTTGAATGATTAAAACGCAAGTTTTGTTAAACATTAACGTGTGACGGCTTGACGTTTGGGTTTGCTATAATACATGTATATTCTGTAGCACTCAACGTATGATTTGACAAATCGTACTGATTATACGATAAAATAAATGTACATGCAAATATAACATATTAAAACTTATGACATAGGTTCGTGCGCTGCATGTGCACATGGTAGCATGTAAAACTTTGATTTCCAGAATGCTAGAGAACAGTCACGCACCATATTTTTTTATAGAAAATTAGTATACTTACGATGGTCGAATTATTGCTGTGAATTTACTGATCAAATACTGACCTATACCATAATGACTGGTAGCAATTTCTGAGAACGTGAAATGTGCCGCTATATAGTATTGTATGTTCAATTGTTTGGTTAATTCCTTAGTCTAATTTTCTTCTTGTTTTGAGATATTGCAAATTCTTAGTGACATTCAATATTGCAATATCTCTCGATACGTCTTGCTTGTGCAAGACGATTCTCTTTTACACTAACTCCTTGACCAGTGCATTCTCTTTGTCTTAATAATGTGGAACTACATGTATAAGAAATGACTTCAACACTAGCTTTTGCTCATTTAGAATGCCACGCTAAGTGGAAGACGAGCTGCAGGGGCTTGCATTATGCAGGTGACGATCCACAGGTTTTCATTTATAAACATGGGGAAAGCAAATTACATCGAGTATTTGAACGACACGATGCAGTTTTTATCTCCCTGATTACAATATCATCCGTATGTGTATATACGCGAACTCTTACAACTTCATAAATTTATTAATAAAAAATGGAGCTTCGATTATTGAACGGAAAGGCCTGTATATGAAATTCATTTTCCCTTGGGTGGAAATAAAAATGTGTCAGGAAAGTTGAGATAGTAAAAAATGTGTTTCAGTGCCGTTCAACGAGCTAAAAACAAGCTCAAGAACTCTTCTAAGTTTGTTTTCTCTCTATAAGTTCGATTAAGGGACTTGAAAATAAATATGGCAGTTCAACAGAATGTACGTCACCCTGATGTTGCCCGCTCCAGCATATACACTGAAAAAGTTGGCTTCTCCTAACCGCTTGTAAGCTGTTAGTGATTGCCTGCGGTTATGCGGCCAAAATAAAAAAAATAACATTTTAAATTAAGGTAGGTTAGGATAAAAAAGACAGGACATGTCATTCTTGTCTACTAGACAAGTAGGGCTGAAATACTGTATAAAATTTTGCACATTTGCACATGTTAAATTCATGTAAAATGTTAGCGAAATAGCCTGGAGAATTTGATTGGGGAACCCTGCAACCAGTAAATCCATCTCTGACCGCTTGTTTATTTTGAATACCGAGTGATGGCGTTTAATATATGTTTAAGTAATGCTTCATATTGATCATTGATTTGAATCTTATATAAACGAAGGATGACGAAATTATCGGCTATATGGAAAACTGCCCGTGGACTACACACATGAATTATGCTACGCGCCTTTCGATAAATCACCCTAATCTTACCCCGTGCTGCATTCTTGTGGTTAGGAGCTTTTAAGTGAGTAGATATATTACGATTTATGACTTTGGATGGCATCGAAATTATCAGTTATAAGGTAGCAGCAAATTTACAACTTAGTTTATATTCTTATACACTTTGAAATGCAATTAATCTACTTCTTCATTAATCTCACAAGGATGTTCTGTTTTATCCCATGTGCAGAAAATCGTGTGAGGGAAAAGCTGAGGGAACAATCTTCTTTTCGTCTTTTGTTCGATTTAAACAAGATGTTCTGGCATTGGGCATTATTAGCAGTGCAGTCCCCGTGAAACACACCAGACAAAGAAAGCTTGCATTTGGTTTAAATTGGCGCATGCTCTTTATAAATCTGTGACCAATCAAACTGCACATTTCTGGAATCCTGGCCATCATCTTGATTGGGATTGTCAAGCACTCGGCGAAATATGATAGGCCTATGTATTTGGTGATAAAAAGTAAAACTTCAGTTAGCAATATTCAGTAAAACTGGGAAAAAAAGCTATACAAGTGGATGTGAAAGAGCGATATTTTTTTTATAAATGGGATACGGGCAACAGCGATTCATTCGAAAATGGGGCTAATTTTCGACAAAGCAGGCTAAGCAGTTACATGTTTTTCATAAAATGGAAAGGAAAATCATGGTTGCTTACTGGTTTATTCGATACAAAATAAAGAACATTCAGCTGTTTACTGTACATCAAGGTTTTTACGGATGGATGATCGTCTAAATAGAAAACTTCGAGTTGATTCATCTTGACTAAATAAACACCGTCGCTAATGGATATGACCTAAAACGTTTTAATGATGCTGCATCAATGCTAAAATTGTTGAACTGTGAGAATGCATTTATTGACCTTGCAGATTGTGTATGAAAGGCGCGTGTGTATGCCTATTTACTGTAACTAAATCTACTTGATGCATAGACACAGATGTAACCTTGTTCCTATAGCAAAATTAAGACTGAAAATCGAGTTTCTGGCTTCCATCTCGTACTCAAAAAATATTTTCCCACTGGGCATGTATCTCATGGTTAATTAATTCCCACTTGGAGCCCTAAATCAAACACAACCTTTCCTGAGCAATATTGGCTATGTTGATGCTATTATTCATAATCCAAAATGCACGCATCTTCTGCGGGCGTCCGTGCAGCCTTTCAATTTAGATTATGCAAACAAGAAGAAAATAAGACATGCTATGCTTGCTAAGGGGGCGGGACTGCCATCATCATGTTGAAGCTTAATTTCTCCAAAACTGTATACAGTAGTGTAATATGAATGAATACATGTACGTGTATAGTCTACTTGTATGTACGGTTTGCAGGCTTTTTCAATACTTATAAGGAGTTGTTGCCATAATCAAGGCAAATATAAATGTAGGCTTGTGCTGTTATCTGAAATTAAGTGTTCCAAGAATGACTCTGGATCCTTAACATGGATTTACGGTTTCCACGGAATATATATCGTGCATTTCATGCGAACCAATTTCTATATTGAAAAGCTGATTTGTCTGACAGATAGATGTTATATTTCTGACTATTCCGCCAATCGATAAACTGATTTTTTTTACAAGAGAAGCTGTTTTTCCGATCTCTTGTACGGATGAAATTTTACCTTTTAGGGTTATACAGGGTTTAAGTGTCCCCCATTGTTTTTGCAGAATGCCGCCAATAATCGCCAAAAAATTTCCTGGAAATTTTAGGTCGAAGTTCCCCGTCTGCAGTTTGTCAGGTCAGGAAATTCACTTGAGCTCAGCTTGTATAGGGTGTTTACAAATGGCTGCTGCAGTTTCATGAATGTCGTTTTAAGACTCAGCGCTCTCTAGCGGTGGAGGGCGGAACCATATCACTACTAGAATATTCCAGAAAAACATTTTGAGAGATGCTTGTTTGATATCATCAATCTCGATCGCCATATCTCTAATAGTAGGACCGCAAAAAACTCACGAAACCACTGAACTGGGCAGAAATGGTTGCAGCAGTTTCGAGGCGCTGAGCTGTAAAATGGCATCTTTAAATTCAGCGCCCTCTAGAGACGGGAAGTGGAAACATTTCACCGCCAAAATATCACTAAACACAAACGTATCGGCCGTAATAACGTATGGAGAGCCTAGCAATGACTCGAGAATCATTTACGAGGCACATCTCGAGAAGTACAGTGTATAATAGATGTCTTAAACAGCTTTGAGAATTTTTCTATGTACAGTATGTGCACTTCATCTATGATTACATGTCGAATTCAACACTATCAGTGATTTATGGAAAGTGTTGCCATCATTTGTAACCACCTTGTACAATGTACATGTATGTTGGAAGTTTACTCAATTCCCCAGTCTGATCTTAGATTAATTCCCATGTTTTATATTCCTTTGAATTCAATTGCGTAATCACTTGCGAGACACATATCGAGAAGTAATAGAAGATGTCTAATCACAATGCTAGTTTGGACCTTAAACTTTTGTCCGCCACTGTATGTCGAATACAACACTCAGTGATTTATGGAAAGTGTTGCCATCATTTGTAATCATCCTGCATGTTGGAAATTTGCTTAATTCCCCAGTCTGTTCTTAGGTTATTCCCCCATGTTCTACAATCCCTCAAGAACACCCTGTATGGCATGCGTTTGCATGGCCGCGAATTAGATTGTCTGCAATGAACGATGAGTTTTGAAAAGCGTTTTGTTTTTCACTCTGGAAGCTGCATACTGAGATGGCTGCGAGCGTCTGGAGTCATTTTTAACAATATTGATTTTCCTCCCAATATATTAATCGTGCGCTTCTTCCTCAGTTCACCCTCGTAATCCAATAAAACCCGCTCGCACAATGCCGTCGAATTCCCACTCCGCACACCTGCGTTGCCTATCAGGCCAGCGGAGGGCTTAAAAATATTCCAACCACGAGGGTAGACTGCACAACGTACTCGCATTTCCAACCGCTTTGATTGGCGATATCGATAGCAACAGCATGGAGGGAAATAAAATCCAAATCCTGGGACGCGTCTCCACAAACCCGTATAAAGATCGTCTCAGAAAGTGCAGTTATGCTGTTTTATGTTCGTGGTTGGAGATACAAGAGGCAAACGCTTTTTTCTCTCGAGGAATTGCACTTCATTGAATCGTGATTGAAAAGTAAAATTGAGAAGTTATAAAGCGATGATCTTTCAATTTTCTTTGCCATCAGAATCTGCTCTTGACCTGATTTTGTAAAATTTGTCAACAGTTGCATTTTTCCATACTTGCTTAATCAGAAATACTGAACAAATGATATTAAACTTAGTGACACAGCGTCTGGATTACAGTGAAACCATAGATAATGCCGCTGCTGTTCGAAATGGCGCTATAGTGGGCATTGATGTGAGAAGCGCCGCCCTAGCGAATGCTTGGGCATAAACAATTTAAAACACAGAATTTGCGGAAAATGCAAATAATTTTCTCGTTTGTCGACTCATCAAATAATAATGAAGAGGTTTTTAAATGGTCTTCTCTATGTTCCTTGCTTAATCTGTGGTGAAACTGCGATTATCCGCCAGGGGTCGGAACCGTAGTTTTGGCGGATATTTGAATAGACGGATAGCGAAATACATACAGTTACATACGGTATATATTTGTTTTAAAATGTCTCGACAGTTTCTGCTCTTTTTCAATTTTCGGAGAGCTATAGGACAGTTTTGGCTTTGTACGAGTGCACACCGGAAGATTTGTTTTTTGTGTTTATTTGATTTTAAATTTGAGGTGATTTGAGGTAAAAATTTAGGTTATTTGAGGAAACATGTGAGGTAATTTGAGGTTTATTTCAGGAAACAGTTTTACGTTATTTAGTGTAAAAATACTTTGATTTCTTTCAAAAACGAATTATCGGTGGCTTTCTTGTGTCTTGGCATGCTGACGGTTATCAGAGACTGATGGTTAAACGAGTGCCGGTTAAGCAAAGTTTTACTGCATTCCCAACATTGTCTCATATGTTTGACACATGCAGACGGGCGTTTGGGGTCTGTGAAGTCTTAGTCTTCATCCCCGTGCATCTTATGACAGCTGTCTTTGAACCACCTGTTTCAATAAATGGCGTAAATGTGGTTGGTGTTAACGACGTCATTACCTCTTCATCTTTTGCGATGTTCTAGTCCATTTACATTTGCAGAAAATAAGCTTCCATAGTGGAATTAAATACTCTCTTCTAAATTTCGACACTTGAAATTAAATGTATAATCAGGTGTTGGTGTTTTGAATAAAAAACTGTTAGTGTTACACGGAACCAATTTTCGTAAAAGGTCGAAGAAAAGCTTTTCATTTCATGTACAGTCGACTCTGCTTAATGGGATCAAATTGGGCCCAGACCATTTCAATTACAATAGCCGAATGACTAGACTGTAAAAGGCCATCGTTACTTAATATGAAGTCTTATGTACATACAGTATGGACATATATAATTTATCTTTACAAAGCTATTTGCAGCTAAAAACCACTTATATTGGTTTGCTTATAATTTTTCTGTGTAAATGTGTTAATGATATTCTCATATTCATGCATGTATTGTATTTGAAAATCAATTGATCTACGCTGTCCACCAAGTCAAACTTATTAGAGCTTCTGTCATCTCAACACCCATTGGTGATTTCTCAACTAAGATGCACGTTTCATATTCGTTAACAACTCGACATCAAAATTATTTTCATCACTCAGCTCTGTTTGACTCACAGATAAGTCTAGCAAGTGCCGGATTTAGTCATTGGGGCTGCCATTGGAATATTTTCATCAACGAAAATCGAAAATTTGGAAGAATATTCCTCGAAATTTTCGCTATTCATAGCAGATAGGACATCATTTTATACATTTTCTACCAAAACTTCTCATTCCTCTGTTTTACGAATCCTCCATGAGGAAAATGATAACAATAAGCGAATTGTTGATTACAATAACCGATGATTTCACTGTGTATTTGTATGCGAGCGTTTGGGACTTGGCGATTTCGATAGCAATAAACGAATGATAACATTATCCGCGATCCCATTAAGCGGAGTTCACTGTATTTGGTTGGCAAGGAATGTCAACAGAGTCGCTGAAATCTCTAGAATCCAAAATGGCATCAACACAGGAAAACCCTCAAGATGTGATATGATATAAGCAATGGTCCCCCAGACCTGGAAAATCTGGAATACTCAGGGAAATTGAAACGGCCTGGAAAAGTCAGGGAAAATTGATTTACTTTGAAAAACTCAGGGAAATTCAACGAGTCAATAATATATTTTACATAAAATAATTATATGGTAACACAAAAATCACAGATGCGGAAGAGATTCATGGTGAAATTATCAATTATCAACCGTTTCCTTATAAAAAATTGTTGTATCTCCTGTTTACATAAAAACCAATAAACACAGCAACCCTTACATTGGTATACGTCATATTTTGGCATTTTTTTGTACTCAGGGTGGTCAGGGGAAATTTGTTTTAAAATCTGTAAAAGTCAGGTTTATTTCTGAGGGAACCCTGTGAAGTGAGTACGATACCATGATAAACTACACTGTACCAGAAAACACATAGCTTTTCCCGGCATATATAGGCGCCATTTTCTATCCTAGCGGTTAGTTGCCTGCTGGTACTCCCAACGAGCTATTAGTCTCTAGCTCGTTGAGTACTCCTATGAGCCAAAAAGTTTGCTTTTTTTCAAAATTTGGTCCTGGTAACTCGAACATTCAAAAAAATATTTTTCGTATAGGACTTTATGATAGCCCTGTATGTTGTGTACTGGTGTATGTGGAACATTCTCCATAATGCTGCTCGTAAATTGCAGGCATCAATCCGCAGATCTGCAAAATGATGATGTTTGCATCCGCCACTAGCTTATTTTTGTCATAAATACTGTTGTTTCGTCTGCTGCTCTGGGAGGAGATAAATAAACGTAGGGCGTTGTGGTGATCGTTCTGTGCACAAGGGGCGTGTGCGTTTCTGTCAGCAAGGGCACAAACTGACGGTTGTGGTGGCAAGGTGATTCGGATCATTGGGGAGCCATAAGGGCGGAAACGCATTTTCGAAATCCGCAAATGTTCGTCACAATATTTTCCCTCAGCTGGTCCTAAACTGCACGTTTCCGCAGGCAATGAATCATTTAAATATGCTGCACTGTCGTAAATAACTACGCATATTTATCGTGAATGCGCCACAAGTGACTTATGGTTTTGCTACAAGAATGAAGCCAAACCGTGTCGAGGTCGTTTCAAATGGAAGCAATTTACTCTGGTGACCGAAAAAGCTTCAGATGTACTGAGTAGAATCAAAATTGTTTATGCATGTACAGTGCATGCACCGACACTGTATTAAAGAATCAACGAGTGGATTAACTTTTAGGCCCTCGCAGCAAGTGTTCCCAATTCGCATGCACAACCAACTTCTGGTCGTGGACTGAGAGCTAGGTTGCTAGCTTTAAAATTGTATGCAAAGTAGCAAAGTTTCTAAGGGATCTTTGCAGTTGACATTAGCATGAAGATGCACGGATTCCGTGATTTTCGCTTGGTGTACCCGTCAGAAAAAGAGAAATGTCTTTTGACTTTTTTATGCGAGGCTTAGGTTGGCGACACAGTCTGCGGTACATGTATATATACGAATGTTTATATAGCAACATACAGCTAGTCTTGCATTAGCGATTCCATCGATGTGTGCGATCGGAACTGAACTTCACTATGGGTTACACTGCATATATTACGATAACATATTCAGATCTGAAGACAGCTTCAGTAACGACAACGAATAATTTAATTCAGACTCACCAAATGTGTGGCTACACTTCCAGATCTATGGTTGTTACTGGTACCGCATATTTAATGCCGTTATCAATTGTTCAGAAGTATCCAAATATCCATGGGTTTGTCATTCTTAAAGTTGCTCTTGGAATCATGTTATTCTGCTAAATTTATGAACTTTCACTTCATAACAATTAAACGTTGGAAAATTAACGAAAAACAATGTTAAACAAGTATGGAACAAGTCTCTTTATTAGACACCAAGATGAAGTTAAATATATGCATTGAATACCGCCCTTTGTAACCTTGTCTCGGCCAATAATCGATCCTTTTCGATACGTGGTTTTATAGGACAAATCGCCCCCAGTTCAAGAGTGACACAACTCAAAATTGTCAATTTCCATTACGTCAAATGTTTTGAGTCGTCCGACTACTGAAACATGAGTACGAAATGTTGAAACTACCGAATTTTTGATATAAATGTTTGCACTTTATTATGCTGTCTGGCCAGTGCAGCTGGATTTTGACAGAAATCTTTCATCTTTCATGAAGTAATAACCCAGTTTTCAGATCTAAAATAAACTCTGAAATCTGTGTTTCGTCCGATGGAGGTACATGTAGGTTCAAGAGAGACAACGTAATATAGGCAGTTTCCATGGCGATGCATTATAAATATTAAATAAATTGCGCGTTCGCATTATTTGAATTTGAAATGACATTTCTAGAAATGAGGCGGCTTTTATTCCCGCAAAACGGTGAAAGATTCTCCTCGTGACAATGTAAGCATCGTCTCTTTTCGTTATGAAATTTGATATACATGTACTGCGCATTTCATTCGTAAGAGAATATTTTTCTTTATAAATCTAATGTCATTTGGAAAACCAACATCATCGCGAAACTATTCGCCCACATCGCTGTCGCATCCCATGGAGATTGGCGTGTGCCATGGCCATCCAGCTCATATTTAAATATTGCATACAACATGTTGTTTATAATGCACTAATCATGCACTAGATCAACTGATCCTGCGTAGAAAATGATGAAAACAAGTTTTCACGTGTTTCACCTGACGAAGAACATTTTGCGTGTAACGATCAACAAGCAAGACTTCCTTGGTATTAATGATGTATGCACATCTCGCAAACGTGGGCTTCTCCTAACAGCTCTAAGGCTTTGCAGGGCAACATGCACATTTAACCTATCCTAACCTAACCTGACCTAATCCCACATTAGCTAGCTTATGTATGCCTATTGGTTATAGGCGAGTTTAAATTAGGTTAGGTTAGGAAAAACTGAAAAGATGTGTAAGCTGCGCCCAGCCAAGCTTACGAGTTGTTAGGGGAAACCAACTGTTTATGGAGGTGTGCACATATCCTATATACTAATACCGACTTATTTTGTTTCGAAGGCAATGCTGCAGTAAAACTTGAGCATAAAATATCCCGATATGAGGTTGTTTGTCTTACAAGAAGTGGTTATTTGGCCACATTGTTTTGTTTCGCAAGCAGGGAGAGCTTTGCAAAACAGGAGAAGACTTTGGCAATCATTATGTTGACAGTTCGAATAAGGCGTCAAAAAACGTAGGTGTTTTGCGTACCTTTCAAATGCGTATTCGAGCAGTTGTTAAAACGAAATGCATTCGGGGACTATTACGTGGTCCGAATTGCCAGACGCACGTACGATTCGAATCAAGTGATTCGAATACTGGCTTCGAATGTATTTTTTCAACGTGTAATGTTAGAAATTTCTCGGAAAAGAGTAGATTATCGATCCTCAAACTTTCAGTACAATAACATGTTCCACGAATTTAAGTTGTATAGCAAATTTCAGCCCTTTAGGGCATCCGTAAGCGAGTTAAAATGTTTTTACAAAAGTTGAAAACAGACAGATGAAACACGTTCAGTTGATATAAAGGTTTTAAAAATCTAACTGTTTTCCGCAATGTGGCGTTAAATGTGACGATGCTGTGAGAAATAGCATTTTGACTGAATGCAAATTGGTTTCCTGTTAGGTCATCTGCATGTACATCCATTGCTATCACGACCATTCAGCAGCTTGTGTTTTGCGAGCGTTTATCGAATGTCCTTTCTGATTGTGGTGCTTGGTGTGCACGCCTAGTTGGCTGCTGATAAACAAACCCATCACCAGAAAACCAACCCTTTCTCTGCTTCAGGGGCGTCAAAAATCGACGTTTCCCCTATCCTATCTCTGCCAGACTCCAACACCTTGGCAGGCTCACAAGCCTGTTTATTTTGCAATAATTGGATGTTGATGTTACGTCTTATTGAACAGCGTATATTGTCATTAGAGCGAACTGGTTGTTGATGAACTTCATTATACACGCACTGATAATCATCGGCTGTGCAAGGGGCCCGTTGCATTGTGGGATAGTTTTAAATACAATGTGACTACTGTATCGAACAATGCCTGGGGTGTTTTGAGTCCCACTGTTTACATTGCATTTTTCTTCGTTTTCATGTACGCGAGAATTTCTTGCATTCAAGGCGTTCGTTGCTTGACATCCAAAAGCACTGCAGGCTCTGTAAAATGTCTTTTCTTATTACTGCACTTGGCCGTGCCACTGTTTGTCGAACCTGGGACCAAGCTGACTAGGGAATAAAACCATGCAAGATGAGTTTCTTTGAGAAACTCATCTGGAGCCAGTTGCATAAAAGACCCTGTCGCAAAATGTTCAGAAATGCAGCTGGACCCAAAAGTAACTCTTTGAAATGTGCAAGTTGAAAGTGCGTTGCATAAAGCATCTTTCACTGACAGTTTCGAAAATAGCACTTTTCGATTTTAAAATGCCTATTCGTATTTTAAAGAGAAAAAAAATGGACGTTTCAATTTAAATGTGCATACCAACATTCCATCCTGATTATCCTAATCTTGAGGAATTTCTTAATTGCTGACTAACTTGTCAGTTTGTGTACACAATACATGTATTCTAGAAATTTCTTAGAGCAAATTGTTAAAAGCGGAATTTACTCATTACTTTTGGCATTTTATAAAATTACCAAAATTCATAATTGCGTAAAAATGCATTCTCATAAGCAATAAAAGCCGCTAAAACGCCATTTTATTATAAAATTTTGCTTTTCAACATATAAAATTGAGATAGGAGATGATGGCACGCATATTTTGCTTGTCACTTTTGTCAAAAGGGACCTCAAGAGCTCGCGAAAGGTGCTTTGAAAATGGCACTTTTGTGAAAAGAGATGTTTATGCGAACGATCGAAACTTTAGGCTCGAAAGGAGGACTTTCAAGCCTCGAAAGTGTCACTTTTCAAAGTACAATGTATATGCCGACATTAAAAATCTCACAAGCAAACAAACATTTCGAAGTGCTACTTTCGACAATCGAAAAGGGCAGTTTTATGCAACGGACTTTCAAACCGAAAGTTCCACTTTGGTGCGAAAGTGGAACCTTCGAGGAAAAGCCGGTTTTCTGCGACTGGCTCCTGGATTTTCTCGCGAGAGTACGTGGTTCTCCTGGATATCATATTTCTAATGAATTATTTGGTTCTACGCTTATTTTCTCAATAGTGCACTTATCTATAGAGTGTATGAATCGAAGAATCCCAGTATTTCAACAGTGATTCTCGAAGAATTGGATTTCTGCATGGCCAGAGCGAATCATCTCGTTGCATCCATAAGATGCTTTTATTCGTGGAAAGGCAAAATTATTTCTTCTTCTTATTGGACGGCTTTGGAGTATGCCAAAAAATGTGTCCGTTTTCTGTATACCTGGTTCATTTCTCTCCTCATCAAATCTCTAAAGTCGGTCTAGTGGGTTGGAAATTCGCCTATATTTGCGTGCAGTGGGATATGAGGATCATCGATACAGCATCTTATTGCGTTGTGCTTTAACGCGTGGGCGCATTCTGGAGCTGCATTTATCTTCCCGAGACACCTTAACTCATAATGACAGTCTTATTTAAAATTGAACGGGGTGAGCTGCGCATTATCCGTTTCATAAATATTTGAACATGTTGAGAAATAAATTGAACGTGGAAATATTACAAAGCACTTAGCCAAACGCTGCTGTTTTGCATGCGTAAATCCCGGCGTATCTGACGCAGCCTAGCCGAGCCATATTTGCAGAGGCAGCTGAAATGTTTTAAGCTGCTAGCTGCGGCTCCATTAAGTATGCAAATGGTGTTTCCAAATGTTGACATTCATTAATGGAAATACGATTAGATGTTAATGTTAGTTAGTGCTTGTGCGAGATTGGAAACTTTGGTCGCGTTCGAGCTGGAAAGAGGTAAACCTGTGACGTATCAAATACCTGCAACATGTTTTATTCACTGCACATGTACTCTGTCTGATGCTGTTTTTGGAGCATGGCAGGGTGATGTTGAAATGCATGGTTTTTGCCAGTATAGCCTTATCTTCCAAATGTTGAATGTCGTGTATGCTCCTGGCGATGTGATAAACCTGGCTAATGCTACTTGCACTTAAGTGCTTCTTACGCGCCTTCTTTACCGCAGTACATCATGGCGAGGGGAAGATAAGCAGTGCCTAAGTAATTTTGATGTGCTCTATAGTTCTATGGACGCTTCTAATTTGATCTGGTTATTTAATCTTACGTCCAGGGAAATCAGTCGAAATCCACACAGGACCTTACTTTGTATCGTATATAGATACATGTATTTCTGTTAGTAAATCTCCAAAGGTAATTTCTATTAGGTCAGTTGGCCAAATGAAACGTAGCGCTAGCAGTGCTGGTAAAGGACGTGGTAGAGATCGAGTGCTAATTATGCTCATTTCTGCTAAAGTCTATATTGGATGAGAAAGTGGCCCAAAGGATGCCCAATTTCTGCTAAAGTCTATATTGGATGAGAAAGTGGCCCAAAGGATGCCCAATTAATCGATTGAATTTGGAAACGAGATGTCGAACGTATATTTTGCGGAAAATTGAGCCTTGGGACATCCTATATGTACATGTATGCTCGTCTGCATTCCATTTTCCGATTTTGGTGCAATGGCGCAGCAAGCTACGCGGTGACTCAACCGAGTAAAGACCTCAGATTGAACTCATGACTATAAATCCCCCATAACGACATTTGGTACACTTGACAGTTTGACGTCAGTAATAATTGTGAGAAAAACGTATTTGAATGGAGAAATTTCCGATTATATTGCTGTGAAATTACACCTCTATATTAATGATTTAGGTATAGAGTATGTCATAAAAGGTCATAAATGAGCCAATTATCACCAGTGTTAACCAAGCTCTCAAGCAACTCAGGAATGACAAAAAATTACACCATTCCGACTTGATGACCACATTTTTCGATACACTGGTTTACAAATGGCGTTTAAATCCACTCATGGCAGCGCCACCTATTCTACACACCAAATTCTTCTATGAATGTATAGCCTCCTGCTGACAGTACATGTGCAGGGTTCCCCCAGACCTGGAAAGCCTGGACTAGTCAGGGAAATTGGAACGGTCTGAAAAAGGTCAGGGAAAATGGATCTATCATCTACTTTGAAAAAATCAGGGAAATTCAACAAATCAATAACAGATTTTACATAGCTAGTTATTGGTTAGCACAAAAATGAAGAGATGACAAGCAACTCTGTAAAAGAAATTAAGAAAACTAATCTAAAATTGCTGTTTCCTTGTAAAAATGTATGTTTTAAGCTCCTATTTATACATGTATAATAACCTACAAATTTTGCATTTCTTACATTGGCATGTGATATTTTGGCATTTTCAATGGCCAGGAAGTGGTCAGGGAAATGTTAAGGAAGTTGAAAATGTCGTCTCTGGCGGAACCCTGTACAGTTTACATGGCTAGGTAATGGTGAACACAAACAAAGAAACGATAAGCAATTCTGTGGAGAAATTGTAATGAAATTTCTAATTTCACAAAAAAAAATTAATCTCGATTTGCTCTTTTCCTCAAGAAAATTTATGTTCATTCTCCTGTTTGTACATAAAAAGCAATAAATATAGCATTCCTTACATTGGCATAGGTCATACATGTATTTTTGCATTTTCAATAGTCAGAATAATTTGTTTTAAAACCTGGCATCGTCAGGATAAAGCCAGAGAAGTTGAAAATGTCATCTCTGGGGAACCATGAAGTAGAGTAGGCTACTCATGCAAAGACTGTTTTATTTTTTTATAAGGTTTGTCTAAGCTGTAACTAGCCATTTCTTAATTAGTTAAATTTATTTATGATTCAGGAATACGAAGGTAAATATTTCATTACAATTGATTTGTGCGTCATTGTTATTGCCCATCTGCCCTGCATTTTGTCGGGAAGCTGAAGCTGCCTATATACAAATTATAGCTATCCGCGCTCCGTATATTGACAAACCTTCCAATTCTATTGTTGTTTTATTGAACTCGTACGAAAAAATATGGAACGCTTGAAATTGCTTGGGGCTGATCAGGGTTTTTTTTCATATGACGACGCCATGTATCCTTTATCAAAACTATCTGTATCTGTGCTGTTGTAAGTTGAATTTGTTTCCATTGGCAGAAATAGTATGGCTTATTGACGCGATACCCATAGCGCCATCTCTCGGCGAATTTGGGCAACTCTTTGGGCAACTAGTCTGCTCTGAAGGCATAGAGGTGAGGTCATCTAAATAAGAAACGTGAATTTGAAAATCCCATGCCATAAAGTGTTCAGAAGTAAATCATTTGCAACTTTCGTAAAACTACCTGTTGTAGCTAATTAAAGCATTTTACAAGTACACTGTACATGTATTTCCTTTCAAAATTATTTTACCAGGAATTATACGACATCATATTACTGTATTAAAATATAATGACACAAAACAGATCAGCAAAATTGAACACAAATTTAAAAACATGTCAGTTAGTACTGATTGTATAGGCCCTATTAGTTTTTATGCGGTAATTGAATTAGTTATAAAACTGGATCAACACACGACGTTACTGCAATCTTAAAAAATTAAGAGTAATCGAAAAGTTAGAAAGTATTGGTGTCAATTATTGACTAAGTTGGAGTGATTAATTTTGGTATCGCCACGATATTTCGAAACGAGGTCTGGACATGTTTTCGGTAATTATACGTTGTGACATATGTGAGAAATTGGAAGAAATGTGGGATGAGAACTTATTTTGGCATCAATAGTGACCGTTGTACTCATGCGTTTTCTAAGGCAAAATCGCACCAATATTTAGGTCGAACTAAAACCGTGTTAGGCTTGTGGTAGCGACCTTAATTGATTACCCTTGAACTCTAATCTAAAATAACTAGTGCGTAAGCATCACCCTTGAAACGCTGTTTTAGGTCGTTGTTAAATGGTGTTATTGCACGACTCGGATGACCCATTGAGATCTCTATTAAAATTGAATACCGACATGAGTACCATATCAATTGAGTTTATTTGTTGACAATCAGTGCGTTTCTTTTCTAATAATCATTATTTATTAATACATGTATTTAAAACTATAGCAACCATGAAGTAGGCTACATCTTACCACTCTTACGTGCTTTCAGAGTTTCGAGTCTCAAACTTTGGGAATCTAATATTCTGTGGTAATTAAAATAATGTACATGTAGGTCTTCCTTCTGCCATTAAATGTAATGCGAAATGCGGCGTTACAGAAGTGGTTGACAATTGAGTTAGTCAATGTACATGTATTCTCGCTTCAAGACTTTTTTAAGCCTGTCTAATTAAGTTTGCCCCACTCGAAATCGAGAAGGTGATAGAGAGAACCTGCCTAAGTCACAGTTTGGAACACCAACGAAATCACTAATGATTGGCCCTTAGAGCCATGCTAGCTGATTCTATAGTTAGGCTGACGTCACGCTTCTCTTTATGCTTATTATACACGCTAATGAGCATTGTCAATTAGTTCTTTCCACAATACTAATTACGCGGGGATGTTCATAAGTCCCTGTCTGCCATTCAGCTTAGAAATATTGTCCAGAGGGGATACCTTTTAATTACCAGATGATGCCATTTTCTTTATTGAAATGGAGACTTATGTTTGTGACTAATGTTTCAAGGGTTAATTTCTACAGATTTTTACGACCTTTTTCGAAGGGGTTGAACACCTTTGGAGTATTTTGTAATCTTTGCGCATACCGTATCTTAAATTACCCAAGGTGATTGTGCATCGAAAAATGCGTTTATGTAAGCATAACACGAACTTATATACATGTAGGTGTGGTATAAGCTAATGTTGACGTCTTGGCAAATGTTCACTCATGCGTGCGATATACTTTCGTAAATACTGTATGCACACGAAGTACTGTTTGTATAGATACTGTATCTCACTAGCTGGTTTCAAAATGCAATCTTTGTTTGGAAGATTCATCCTGTTAGATTCCTTGGGTGATTTACTATCGTTGCATTATTCGGTATAACTTAGCGGTATAAGTAAATGAGTGCACTTGATACATGTGCAAGGAAACCTGGCGAATTTGAGGATGGGGTGATCTGAGAAAGTTAAAATACATATCTCTGAAACTATTTGAGTTGGACTGATAAGGCAAGGAGGCGAGTTCTCAGGGTTTTCCAAGCTTTACTCTTCTCTGTTGAGAAGAAATGACTTCAACTTTAACATATTTAGTAACATATTTAGTTAAATAGACCCATATAAATTATGATATAGAAACTTTTTAAAAAAAAAAAAACTATTGGTCTTGGGACTGAAACTTTATGGCGGAGCCTTATATATTCTTGCCATTCTATTGAAATGCATGTCAATTTTGATTTGATGCGAATATGAGAACAAGATACCATTGCTAGCCTATATACTAAATATAAATACAGTATAATGTAAACATACACGTGAATATATTTATTATTATTCAATATTTGCATCTTTTGCAGTAGTCCTGTTTATAGGAAACATCTTTTGACTTTCGTACATTTGCATGAATTTGTATGTCTGTATTGTCTCGTGTATGAAGATGAAAGGGATTTAATGGGATCTAAAGAAAAATCTATTTTGAATGATTGCCATTCTATTGCAATTGAATTAAAGTTACGATCACCATAGGCATACACCAAGGCCTCAATGAAATTGGCTTTTCGCCGAATTCTCCGACGACCCTAACGACATTTCGGAATCTTTTCCAATTGGTTTTTAACCATCATCGTCTCAAAAAACGTTTATCAATTTGCCAGTCTTCAAGCTAAATAGCTTGAAAAGTCTATATTAGACACATAAAAATGTAACACGAAAATAACGGTTTATACGTGTGTAGAGAAACAGAATGCGTGGATGTACCAGAGAAGATTGATTTTTTGGAAAGCATTATGCAGTTGGCTAACCTGTGGGGAAAGAGGATTGTTTTACGCCCAATATTCTTACATAACATCTTTTTTATCTGAGTCTTTGAAAAAATAATGGCTGTCACAAACGTCTGATATCCTTTAAACTACAGTATAATGTAACCCATCATATGCTATACGTGAATACACACGATGTATATTGCATGCACATGTGTAGTTTGAAAGGGGTTCGAAGGAAGAATTATTATAGTGACAACACTATTTGCACAAAATATGATATCGCCATAACATCAGATATTCTAAACGTATTGTGATTTGGAATAGTAACTGAAATATTGATACATTTCTAATCGGATGGTATACAGGTACATGTACAGTATGTACAAGTAGGGTTACATATAGCTGTTTTTTTGCATTTTTGATGGACGGTGGAATTTTTTAATAGGGATGAATTTATTTGGTATATCTATCGCTGAAAATGTGTGTTGCAAAAAGTCCGTTGCAACATGCATATAAGCTTACATGTACGCTCGCACGTGAATCGATTTTCGTATGACTAATCCAAAGCTTATACAATGGGCACGCATATTAGCTTATTGATGAGTATAGACGTTTCGGTTTGACGCATGCGAATTCGTTAGGTTTACTCAATCGGACAGACTACCATTATACATTTGATACTTTGCTTTGTAATTGGATACAGTATATAATTGTGCATGTTCGTGCGTCACATGGAGACGGTTCAATTGGGAAAATAGCTTTTTGTCGTTTGATATCAGTGTCAGTTTAACTTACAGTTAACCTTCAGTTTAACTTAAAATTGGGATCATTGATTGTGATTACAGTTGAATGTTTACAGTCCTCTTTTATTTACTCCCGTCATGCAACCTTATAACCATCGATCGGATTGATACACGCCCCATGAAGCTTTTTCTGACAGCTGACCTATAAAAATGGCGCAAAATTCAAGAAACCTATTCACACTATACAATCGACATGTATACTCGTAATTTTAAATCATAACTAATTTAATTAGTTTTCATTAATAATTACTTCAAAATCATTTTGTCATCTGTATTTTTTATTTATATTTCTGAAACTACATGCATGTATTTACCGCGTTGTATGTTTATTTAGAATTCAAAGAAGTATACATGTACATGTATGTAGGCTGCCCTATAGACGTTACCAATTAAGTTCGTTTGGTATAACTCGCCCATAAATTATACATACTGTATATAGAAAATTAGTCCATGGATACATTTCCCAATATAAAGACTATTTGATGGTTGCCAACGGCTGATGACTATATCCTCAATTGATATTGCCGAAATAAATTTGAATGTGTAATAGAAATTAATTAACCGCTGTTGTTAATGACAACTAACGAGACCTTATCTGAAAAATCGGAACATATCTAACCAATAAATGACCGGAATGACGTCCTTTAAATGACGCTTTCCTAAACCATCATTAAAATGTTGAGAAATGGCAAAATAACGACGCCCTGTCGCAACGTGATTTGATCCTGCAGGGACGTTGCTTTTAACGAGGAAAGAAATGGCCTGAATATGACGTCCTTTGGTGACGCTTTCATATCGTTGAGAAATAATGTCATTTGGCGATCGTTGTTCGTAGTGCATGCATGTAGGTCATTATATCATAGAACGTACGTCATGTGGTGACGTTCTAACGGGTCACAAAATTGTAAAAACGACCTAAAATGACGTCATGCCTGGCCATATTTGCTCGCGGATGTAAACATCTACTGGAGTTGAACACACTGGGATTACATTTCCTATCGCAATTACGCAATACTTCCAAGCCGGCTCCTATCCCCTAATTAGGATAATTAGGAGGAAAAGGCTTAGTTGCCGTTTGATTACCTCACACGTTCCAGCACATGAACGTCTCTATTCCGTTTTCCTCGCTAAGCGCAGTAAAGTGGCAAGACGAATTCTAGGCGTGGCTTAGCACGCAGTCAATTGTAACCGACCAATCAGCGACCAGCAGGTGAGCCTGGCCCCTGGAGTACGTTGAACGCAGTGACAGCCAGCTGTTGGTCGATCAAACACGCGAAATATTTGGAAGGGAAATAATCGTCTTCGTGCCTTTCCTTGCTGCTTTTTTATCATCGAAATTCCATCGTAATCGGTTTTGTTGTGTTAATGACAGTTACATCATCGTCAGACTCAGGCTTGGAAGCGGAAGTGTCTCAGTAGGATGATACATCCGAAAGGCATTTCGACAACCATCCACGCTGCTTTTGTCTACATGGGTGAGGACTAAATTCGGCTGAAAAGTACGTTTTTTTGGCAGTCAAAACTTGCCGTTTCTCGGTCGTTTGACCACCGACTGGACTAGGCGCCTGATACTCAACGACACAGTAGCCTCTTTGGACGCCCTCGACAATGGGATTTTTGGAACGCGTGTGCCAGAAAGTGAAACTTCGTAAAGCTAAAAGTGAGAAGGAGACCAATGTTGCCAATAAGCGACCACCCGGAGCGTAAGTTAATTTTCTCCACGTGTATTAATTTTGTGTCCCAAAGTATAGTGGGCTAATGTGATCGCGGATAATGTTATCATTCGTTTATTGTTACCCAAATCGCCATGTCCTGGTAAAATCCTCGGTTATTGTAATCAACAATTTGCTTGTTGTTGGTTGTCATTTTCCCTCATGGTGGATTCGTAAAACACGAGGAATGAGACGTTTTGGGAAAAAAATGTCCCATCTGCTATGAATATCGAAAATTTCGAGAAATATTCTTCCACGTTTTAGATATTCTATGAAGAAAATCTTCCAATAGCAGCCCAATGACTAAATGTGACCCCTGCCAGGCTGAATGTGAGGCAAACACTTGTACATGTAGCTGACAGATGAAAATTGTTTTGATGTCGACGAATATGAAACGAGCATCTTAGTTGAGAAACCACCAAAAAGTCATGAGATGACAGAAGCACTAAGTTTGACATGGCGTGCAGCATAAATCGATTGGTTTTCAAATACAATACATGTATGAATATACTGTATGGATTTCATTAACGTACTTAATTCAGAAAAATTGTAAGCAAACCAATGTTGTGAAGATAATTAGATGTGTATGTACCTTCGAATTCCAATGAAATAACAATCGCTTTTTCTTGTTATTTGGTTATTGTTATCAAAATAGCCTGGGCCCAATGTGATCGCATTAAGCGAAGTCCACTGAAGTAAAATTTAGTTTAAACGGAAGTACTGTCTGATACAATGGGCATACCGTCTGGAATATCGTTGGAAATTTTCAAGGGCTGACCATATGTGAACTATTTGATAGTTTTCCTTTAGGCAGTGTGGCCGGAAAGGACAAGACCAAATGCCCATATTGTTTCCAAAAAAGACAAAAAAAAAACACACGTCGTCTTCAGTCTGGCAGGCACGCTTATCGTCTGTGGCTTTTATGGAAATGTAAAACCGGGTAACTCGGAATTTCTTGGAGTTCAATAAACTCACTCCGTAGAGGAAACCTGATGGAAACTGGTTAGAAGGTCAAGTTCGTTATTCATCACCGGGTAATCTGGGTGGAAGAGGGAATTTACCCCAAAGGTCAAAGGTATTGGGGCAACTGAACGATGGCGTGAACTGTCCCATCTAGCATGAGCGGAATTTAAGGGACTTTTAAAATGTACAGTTTTCCAATTTCTCCCTACTCGTATTGGATGTTTTGTGATGATTAGATTTCAGCGATCCAATTAAATGCCAAAAGTATGGATCAGCTCGTGCTCAGCCAGTTGCTTTTATGTTCATCCGTTGATAATTTTGCCTTCCGCCGCAGAATACGTTAAGCAGGCATTTATTCTGATTACATCTTTGGATAAGTGTCTAATTCAATACTTAACGATCTGTGAAATTGTGGAATGTCTAATATAAGATGACGGCATGCAGTGTATGTGCCTGCATTGACATGTTGCATATTTGACATACACGTTAATGCTTACTAGTATTAGTATAAAGGCTGGTTTACACGTACAAACTTTACTGCAATTTCGCTTCAAACTGGCATG